>JANHFL010005447.1:42293-58857 GCA_032468155.1 Oxyrhabdium leporinum
GTATGTAATACAATTACAAACTACCAACAAAGTGCACCAGGTCAATAGTTTAAGTTAGTAATAATTATCCAGAAACCTAATCTTTAGGCTTAAATATTTTTCCATCATTGTTCAGGTATGTGTTAGACTTGTTAATCATTATTTGTAGGTTTTTAAAATGTTGACGTCCTCCTTGGCTTTTAGCTCAGAATACAGACTAAAATTATTTTACTGTTATTCATCAGTTTCTTAACAGAAATAAGTCACCTGGAGAGTTGTAGAGCCTACTCAATAATATGACTTTTTAATCTGTGTTACCTGTCTCTCCTAACACCCAAATATCAAAGTCACTGGACCGCCTTGCCTTGAAATATTATATAAACCAGTGAAATTATTTTACCTTTACTTTAAAATGATGATGACTTAATTAAGTTTAAAAACAAATTTATCAGTTAATTCTCATGACAATAGGACTTATTCCCTGGTTATTGTGACTAGATAATTGAAAAAGATTTAAAAACATCAAGATAGCAAAGATAGAAATGAATAACATAAGCAAAGAAAACTTTAATAATGTGACAATATAGAACAAAATAATTTTGTAGCCAAATGTCTTGTCAAGTGGGTGTCGTCATCCATATAAGTCTAAAACAGGGACAGGCAACATTGTGCCATCTAGATCTTTTGGCAGATAATTCTCCAACTAGTTTTCCATTGATTCTTCAGGCTATGATGGTGGAAGATGAAGCCTCAAGCATCTGGAGGTGACAGCTTATCTGGCCTGGTATTCTACTCAGAATACTAGGTAAGATAGACAAAAGGACATGGCACCAATATCTTCCTATGTCCAGTATGTTTCTGGTACATTTTAAAACTTGTTTGGAGTTTAAAGGAAACTCAAAACTCTGAATAGTCTATAAGAAATATCTTAAATATATGGTCCCGGGCATATAATATTATGTTCTGCTTCTAGTAATTATCATGCAGAAAATAATTTTACCTTGTTTGGCATTTTATTGTGGACGTGAAGAAACTGACAGGCATAATGTCGCACAGCACTGGAGGCAGTTCTGGATTCAATAATGCCACTTCGAGCTGTGACCAGTTGACCAAATGAGAGAGACCTAATGGCAAGCGACAAACTAATAAATAAAATCTCAAACGTTATTATTACTATTTACCATATAGCACATTCACATCACATTTCGAACCTGAAATATGTTTGAAGTAAAGAAGTTTGTATAGGATAAAGAGTCATTTTATAGGGGACATGGGTGGCATAAAAAAATAATAAATAAATATTGATATTCCTTTACATAAAATGTACCAAGTCCAAATATTACTAGTATGTCACAGATGCTTTCAAACCTATAAGGACAATTATATTAAAATATGCCTTTTCTATATTGCCTTTTCTTTTAGCTCTTCCCGCATTGTGTAACTTTGTGGCAATTTATTAATTGATTGCCAAGTTGTCCCTAGCTTTCTTTTGTTTGTATAATTATAGAGCATGTGGCTTGCTGTTTCTCAGGACCAGTATTTCTATTTACACACTAGGAATAGCTCTTTGAAAACAGAAAGGTTACGCAGCCTGAGAACAAAAGGTCTGTATTTTTGTTTTGATCCTTGGCCACAAACGTCTCTAGTTTTTTCAACATTGTCTGATTTCAGCACTTAGTTTTGAAGGAATGCTGCCTGAGATTCAGGAGATTTGAAATTCCATTGATCTGAGCTCAACTTCTATTGATGGCAGGATCAGTGCTTGGTTCTGCAATCTGTTTCTAGTAAAAAGTTGTAGAGTTTCTAAGGCATGTCCTTGATTCCACCCATCTACCTCTTGTGGTTTTCTTCTTCTGTGTTTACTATCCTCATCCTTGCCAAGTATAGTCATTGCTTTCTAAGTCAATCGTCTGCTCACATAATATACCCACCTTTTCTTTGCTAATCACTACCTTAAGGAAACATTTATTTTCTATTTTGGGGTTCTTGAAATGCATAATGTTTTAGTAAAATCTTATCCATAATTTGAAAGAGTCTACCTCCTTTTTCTCACTCATGCTCAAAATCCAGCTTTCCCACTCATGCATTACACTGGAATTTGAAATCAAAGAATTTTGAAAGGTATTTGGCAAAGACTATTCAAAAGGAGGTATTTTGCTATTCCCTTTTTCTCAGAAGAATCAGATTGTGGATCAGGCAAACTGTAACTCAACTATATCGGGAGAGCCATAAGGTTCCTAGGCCAATTCAAATATAAAGTCATCCTAAATCATGTGAAGGAACTGCTTATCTAAACAAACCTCCCAAAAAACAGCAGTTGGAACAAGTATTCAAAGTACCATTAAAGTTTATTGTGATCCAGGTTCCACCACCAAGGCTGCCAGCTTTAGGTTCCATGATTAACTTTTCCAAGTTAACTAAAAAGAAAGAAAACACTGTCTGTTATATAATGGCAGAGACAGCCATTTTTTTCTGATAAATAGGTAGCCCTTGCTTAATATCAGTAATTGGGACTAGAATTTTGCCACAAAGTGGTACAGTTATAACATGATGTCATGTGATGGCAATATGAGCTGTCCTCGTTGCTCTGGTTAAGTGAGGTTTGTAGGTCTTTAAGCAAGGACTTTCTCACTTTGCTTGGGCAGGGTAGGTAAGTGGCTGCTGCAATGTGGCATGATAGCAACAGGACCTTGGGTGGCTGCCAAGAGGAGAAGGAAGGTGCACAGTATGATATGAGCACAGTGGAGCCAGAGATGACTGCAATTACTGTTCATTTCTCTTATATGTACCTTGTTTGATGTTGATATTCAAACAAAAGGAATCAGATGAGATTTTCCCTGGCTTGATAGGATCAAATAGGCAGACATACTTCTGTAATGAACATGTTATATAATGATGTTGCTTCATAAAGTAGTTTCATAAAACTTACCTGCAACAAAAAGAAGCAAAGCCTTGAAAAAGAATGACATTAAAAAATCCATCTTTATCCTCCTCCTCTGCTTTCAATTTGAGACTTCCTGTTGAGATTGCAACATCATAAATGATCAAAGCTCAGCAGTTTTCCCCATTTTTCCCTGCAAGAGAAATATACTTTACATTCCTTTATTCACATTAGATCCCTTTGCAGCATAGAGGTAGATGCCCAGTAGACATTTAACACCAGATCAGAATAGTTACATAAAACCAGGGGGGAAAAACCTGTCAAAGCGAAATTTCTTCTCATGTCTTTAAATCAAAGGCATAGAAGATAGATCTGAGAAGGTACAGAAACATTCTGCTTCCCTGCATGCATGTTTGCCCATCATGTTATTCCCTTTTGGGATAAGCAACTTTATGCAAAGCACAGAAAAGGAATGAAAAATAGTGAAGCAAATAAATTAAAGGCTGAGATAAAGGGGGGGGGGAGGAAACACAGCTAAATCTGGCTTGTGCCAAATGTTACACTATGCATCTCCCTATTGCTCTATCCTTGCAAATTACCTTTACATCTACCGTACTACAGACAGTTTCATTCATTGTCTTTTGTTCTTTTTTCTTTTACCTGCTCCTTATAAGTTCCGTTCAAATACAGCTCATTTATTCTATAAATAAGACCATACTACTTTCTTTCTTAGTGGTCCCTGAATGTCCACTATGATTCAGCACCCATTCATTCTTGACCCAATGTCTACTTGCACTTCACTCAACATACTTTTATATTTTTCTTGGCATACTCATAAAACAAAGTGGACAACGTCTACTCTTATATAACATCTTTTTCGCTTTTTCTATTTTAAAAAATGATTCTTTGCAACATATTACTGTTTCTTTTTCTACCAAAATTTTCATGTTTAATAAGTTTCCATTCATTTTTCTGTTTTTAGTAGGGAAAAAAATTCTAATAAAATGCAAAACACATATATCTTTTTTTTTCTTTTGGTACTGATATATAACTTGCAAATTTTCATTCCATTCCATTTCTTCTATCAACACAACAATCTTGGTCTTCAGTACATCATCTTTCAACTCCATATCTCTGATGGTATCATAGAATCTAAGACTTACTGAAAATCATTTGGATTCACAGTCATCCACACAGTTTGCTATACAAAATCAAATGCATAATCACATGTCAACCTTTAACAAGATCACACAAATTCATTCATGAATAGAATAAACAACAAACCCTTGCCTTAAGTTTCTTTTCCCCCCACTGTCTATTCATTTTATTTGGACATTTTCTAATACCATTCTCAAATTCTGTTTTCTACACATCGCATACTTTCTTCTCCTGTATTGCAAATTCATTATTGTTTCTTTCACTATTTCCTTTTTCTTCCATATCCATTTTTCCTAAATCCCAGTTATGACACTGCCAAATAACAGTCTGTCCAATGCTCAACATTTCTTATTACACTTGTATCCCTCCTTAATTTTCTCAATCTTTCCCCATTAAAAAAATCAAATGAATCATGTTTTTAGATTTACACTTATTCTTTTGCCATGAGTACATATGAATAAAGTTTAAACCACATATTTAAAATAAGAAAGTAAATGAACACTTGCCAAAAGGTCTTCATTTTGGCATCTCCAAATAATCCACTCATTTTGTTCTATGTCTCATTTGGTCAAATGAGGTTTTCACAGTTTAATTTTAGACCTTTTAATTAAGGTCTATCTAGATTACCAATCACACCTATGCCATGTGCAGCATTCCACAGTGATATTAAGGATAGTAGTAGTCGTCACTTGTGTCGCATTTTGGTTAGTATGCCACAAACACAAACTTTTTTCTAAGGCAATTTCCCTCTATGTCAGTAGCCAACATATAGTTGCTCTCATCCTAGGAAGTATATGCAGTGTCTCAGGATGCAGAGAAGTTTTGAATATGACTTAAAGCATCTCTCTTCCATAAGAAGATAATCTCAGGAAGATTTTTTATTTCTGTTTGAAGTTATCTATCAAGGCATTAACCACTTGGACCCCTAACTAAATTCTTACAGTTGTATGAATCTGCCTATATTTGGATCCATCTATTAATGTTTCACACTCAAAAACCTGGTATGTACCCATAATGAAATTCTCTCCCAAAGATTTAATAAAGTGCCTTCTTTGTTATTATCATTCTAGTACCAGCTACATTGGTTGTTTTTTAACAAAGCATTCTGTAGATTTAATGGATTTAATTAATTTCACTGTCGTTGCAAACAGGTCAAAAACCCAGTTCTGTTTGGCAACATACAAATTTGGAGTGGGAAGGAGATTTCAATTACTTTCACTTCATTCACTAGCTATATGGAATGTTTCATAGATAACAATTTATTTCTTTAGATCAATTTACAATGTTACAAGATTTCCCAGCTTCAGAAAAGAATAACACAGAAACCTTTGCACTAAGCAACAAATACTGGTGTATACAGCTGGAATCTTGGCTAGAAAATCTTTCATTTTTTTAGGTCAGTAGGGGAACAGCATTAAGAATGGGAAAACACATCTAGACATCCATATATCCAGAGTCTCTCTCTCTTTCCCTTCAGATCATTAATCTACAGTAAAACAACCATCATCAATATACTTATTTCAAAATTAATACATTTTGAAACCTACCATGATAGCATTTGGTTTTTTTTCCTCTTTTCTGATCGAACATTCTGATTGTGGTAAATGGAAATTCAGAATTAGTTGTTCAGTACAGTTCCTTTAAATTCATAAAATTTCATTTCGTTCCATTCTCCTTTCTGGCACTGAATCAAAGGGGGGTGGGGGTGAACCCACCCAAATATTACTTTATTTTAAAAACTGGAATAAGTTGTTCCATGACCATGCTGAATGCTTGTGATAGAAAAAGTAAAAGGGGGAGAAAGCCCATTTTCCCTCAGGCCAAGCTTAATGATTAACATAAGCTACTTATTCTATTAAACAAAATTGCTCCAATTTTGTTTGTTTTTTAATAAGCAGAGTGATAAGTAGCTTAGCATATTTCTGGTAAGGCAACAAGCATCTTATTTAATGTTTTTAGTTTTTTTTTAAAAAAATTACATTTTAATATTTTTTTTGCTTCCTATATATGAACATTAACAGACCTTTATCTATTAAACAGGTTGAGTGAAAAATCTCTAACAGGGCATGCTTCACTCAGACATGGTAACCTCATACTTTAAAAAAAAAAAAAAAGGTATAGGGTTTTTTTTTCATTATTCAGAAATGTTGACTAGAATGAAGTCACTTTTAAATGCATGAAATCTAAAAGCACTATGTTTATGTTGTTATATTAGATGCACTGAAAAATTGGGAGATATTATATATCTCTGTCAATTCCAGGACTGTGAGTGAATATTGCTGTCAGTTCCAAAGCCCACTGACTTTACAACTGTACCAACTATGACTCCCAGTGGAATTGTCCCCTCCTGGGGACAGCATATTTGCAATCTGGGAGAGAGGGTCTTCTTGGACTCATGGCTCCTGCTAGATGAGCAGATGAAAGCCATGTGTCAGTTCTACCATTTTCAGCTTGGCTCCTTGCCAGCATCCTGACGTCAGAGGCTAGGGGCAAAAAACATGTATGGGACAGAGATGGGAAATTGGGAAGGGGCTGACATCTTGATGGAGACCAGAGATGCACAGAACTAGCCTCTGCCAATCTCCAAGACCACAAAGCCTGAGAATGGAATGTGGATTGCTCCAAACATCCAAGCGATTCTCAAAACACCTTTGTGGGTCTCTATTGCCCAAAGACGAACTAGTCTAGGGGGGATGACCAGGATGAGGAGGAAAAGTTTGTAACCTTTTGCACAGGAACCTTAGCCTGTTCTAATTCTAGCCTGCCTTTATTGCAGCCAGTAACCTCTAGTAAAAGAACCTCACTTCAAACCAATGGAGTTGAGGGTCTTTCTTTCCTAGGGACCTAACTGAGGAGGGTCTGACACCCACGGCCAAGAGATTCTTTGGCCAGCTCTAATGGTGACACTAGTTACAACCTTAAAACAGAATGGGCTAAGATGCTTATCATCTCTCATCTAGGCTTTGATTTTTTTTCTACATGGGGCTTTCCTTCATGACCATTTGGAGACTTCATCTAGTTCCTAAAGCAGCTGCGCACGTGCTTATTGACCAATCATGGTATTACTATATTACACCAGTGTTGTGGGAGCTGCATTGACTATCAGTGTGCTTCAGAGTTCAATTCAAGATTTTGATGGCAATCTTTAAGCCTTGAAACTTTGTACGTAACAGTCCATCTTTTGTAGATACACTCTGCTCATCTGACCTGGACAACCAAAAAGTATTTACTAAGGATTCCCATCTCCCAGTAGGGACTAAGAATGGATAGTTCCCTGTGGTAGCTTTTCTCTATGGAACCGACTGCCCCCCAAGGCATTTTCATGGTCTCCCAGAAGCTGGTAAAAACCTGGATTTTCTCGAAGGCCTCAAGAAGTCACTGTGAAGTCTGTAGCACCAAAATGTTGTGCCATGAGTCCTAATTATATGATGATATCAATGCATTTAATTAAAAGCCCTTATAGCTCTAATCCAAATAAAAGTATATCAGCAGTTTCCAGAGAACCCGTGAAATGTGTGTGCGTGCACAGATACAGTGTTTTGAAAGAAAACAAAACATTTAATTCCTGCCCCAAACAAGATTTAAAGCTTAACTAGGGAAGATTTAGAGCTTTCTGGGCACTGGGTGGCGGTGCTGAGCCACAAATGAGAAAATGGGATCAGTATACATTCTGCACAAACAACATTGTCTACAATCAATTTAGAAAATAAGATTTTTGTAAGTGACTAATATAACACCAGGGAAAAGTATAGACTTGGAATCCCCTTCTTTAGTTATAAAACTAATTATGTAAAACAACTGCATTATATAGATGAGGATGTAGTACTGAATTAGGATACATTTATTAGCTTTCAAAAATATTTGTTAAATAAGTTTATAATAACTAGAAATACTATGGTATTTATTATTAAAATTAAGACCACAAATTATCAAATTCACATAACTGAAAAAAAAATTCTTTATTGCAATGAATTGTCTAACCCTTAAACTTGTTGCCTACTTGATTACTTTTTTTGTATGAATTTGGGAAGCAGTACTTTTAAAAAAACAAGGGAAATTTTTAGTCATTTCAGTTTTTTACTGAGAGACCCCTGTGATGTTATTCATGTGCAGATGCAGCTGAATGTTTTAAAGTAGCGGGGCAGCTCCCCTTCGTGTGCAGAAACAGAGCACTGGGCCGGAAAGGCTCCTGATATGAGCTTCCTTTCTCTGGCCCAGCAAGCTGCTTCCTCTCCCCATCATCGTGCTAGAAAGTTAGAAATGCTTGGTAGTACAGCACAGGGAGGGGAGGCAGTGCACTGCACTGGAGAAATGAAGCTGGGAGAGCATCCTTTCTCCAGCACAGCACACTAATTCCCCTGCCTGCCCTGGGCTAAAACGTTTACATTTCTCCACCTTGGATTAGAAAGAAAGACTACAGATAGTCCTCAATGTATGACTACAATGGAGTCCAAAATTGATGTTGCTAAGTGAGCCAGCTGTTAAGTGAGTTTTGCCCCATTTTACAACCTTTCTGTCCACAGTTAAGTGAATCACTGCAATTGTTAACTGTTAAGTTATTAAGTGAATCTGGTCTCCCCATTGACTTTGCTGGTCAGAAGGTTGCAAAAAGGGATCACGTACACTGCAGCCATCATAAATACATACCAGTTGCCATTAAACAAAATTTGATGTCCATAAGGATGCTGAAATGGTTGTTAAGGCTGCATAGTCCAAGGCAGACAGAAGAACTGGAACACTGTTCTGGAAAAAGGAAGCAGCTTGCAAGTTTCCCTGTTGGCTTCCCTGTGGACAATATGAGGAAGCCAGCAGGGAAGGTTGCAAATGGTGATCACATGATTTCACGGGACTTACAACCCGTCATTCATGTGAACATGTTGACAAGAACTCAGATCACAATCACTTGCCGGTGGAGATGCTTCAACAGCCATAACGTCAAGTACTGGTTGTAAATGGTATGGCCAAACCATCAATTTCCCTTTTTTTTTTTAAACTGGACAGTTAATATTCCTCTCATTCATATAAAATATCAGACATTGTTTCTCCTATTCACATGCATGTACAAAAACCATACATGCATACGCACACAAGCACGTGCACACGTCCTTGTCGTGCACTCCTTGAAATAACTAGGGATCTTGGAATCAGAACACAAACATGTAACCTCCAACCTGCCAGTTTCAGTCTTTGTGAATGAAGCAAGAAAGCAGAATTCTCCTTGTGGTTCTGAGCCTTTATTTTTTTTCAAAAGCCTCAATGGGAGCTGGAGTGGGAGAGTGTTATTCATATTCAAGGGAACATGAAAAGGACCTCCTTTTTGATCTTGCTGTTGTGGCACGGACTAAAAGTGTGTGTGTACGTGTGTACAGGAAGTCCAGGCTTTGGCCAGCATGTGCCATGCTTTCTCTCTAGTTAAAATTTTGCAATGCGTAAAGACTTTTAAATCTGCATATGTGCCCTTGTCTGTGCCTGTTTTCTTTCCCTATAAATCAACCCTCTTCTCCACTAAACAGGTGTGTAAGTTGATGGAAAGATAATGACTTGGAAAGAATGTTTCTATATGCTGGTCTCACTCTCAGTTCATGCTTCTCCCAAGCTGCACATTTGAGATGCAGGCAAGCTGAGCTATTTTCAAGGATTGTAGGAGTGACTTTCAAAATGTGATGCATGGAAACATATAACAGTAATGAGATCTAAGCATCACAAGCCATGAGTTACCACACGAAATCTAACTGGCATTTAATGATAGGAACTAGGAGAAGAAAAGTGAACTCCTATCAAGAAAAGGGGAAACAGAAATTTGGAAGAACAGATACTTCCAAACAGATGCTTCTAATCTGGTACTCAAGTATTCCTGCTGGATGTCTCCAGAAGTCTGCAGCTACTGGCATGAGATAAAGAAAAATATTTTGTATGCTCCAATATAATCTAATTTGAATAAGGGCAACTGACAATTTTTTAAAAAATAAAATAAATATGTTATGTCAAAGAGAATATAACATTAAAGGTGGGCTTATTAACCCCTCCCCCAATAAACACCCTATTTTTAGATTTGAATGACATAACTCCAGATTAGGATGTTTGAAAGAACAGCATAATGCAAACAAAACTTTGTGACTTGCTTATGATACTATTTTTATTGTTTCCAGGCAATAGTGCCTACACTAATATCCAGATAAATTGTAAGACACTGCAAGTATCATTGTCCTTTTCATTTACACCTGTTTGTTTGTCAGTCAAGATATTTTCCACCTCTGACCTTTTTTCTCTAATGGTACAAGATTTCTGAAATTCTGTACATTTGCCCATTCTGCTTACTGTCTAAAGAGCAGCTGCATAAACTTCAAGAAAACAGGTGCTGCTCACTCTTGCCAATATCTTCAGGCATACAGAAAAAAGTGCAAACCTTTCACATCTGTTAGTCTGCTTCTTAAAATGCTTGTATTTTTAAATACTTGGAAGCTTTCTCTCTAAAATTAGTTACAAACTATTTTATTTATTCCCACAGTAGTCTTATGTCTAAGTATATTTACCCATGTAGCGTGGCTGTTTTACTTTTATCCTTCTCATCTATTCCATCACCTTCTCTTATTGGTATCATTATTATAATCATTATTACTTTGATATTATGATTACCATTACCTTGTTGTTTCACATGTACACTGAGAGCTTCTGAACCAGAGACAAATTCCTTGTATGTTTTGGCCAATGAAGTAATCTGTTCTGTTCTGTTCTGTTCTGTTCTACTCTGCTCTACTCTACTCTACAGTACTCTATTATTCTATTCTATTCCATTCCATTCCATTCCATTCTTTTTTCTTTTTTTAGTTGTTTACATTATTCTTAGCTCACATTTATTATTATTATAGCTCACATTTATTTATTATTATAAAGAAAAAATGTAAGTATAAATATAGTCATTAATACCCAATTAATTAACAGATTAATAAGCAATTCTAGAATAAATCACATTTTGAATATTAACTAGATATGATACTGAATTATGTCCTGATATCTTCCATTTCATTCCAGCCATCAGTCTTGGTATTTAAATAAAATAAATCAATCTGCTTCTTTTTAATCCTTGATCCCATTTCTTTCTTCAGTTACAGTCTTTATATAGTAGCTGGTATCACTCCCTCACTTGAGATTGTCTTCACTGCAAAGCATGTAAGTAATGAAATTAAGGGGATGAACATTACATTAATAAGAGATATGTAAAAGATTTCAGTTTTACTAGAACATTTCCAAATTTCTGAGGCAAATGATATATACAAAATTCACTCCAAAAATGTTCAAGAAAGAGAGCAGCTGCACTGGGCCTCCCATGGCCAAAGAACTCTCAGAATTTGTCTTAACCAGCAACTGCTTCCCCACCCTCACAACTGTGCAAGCAGGTGTGGAAGGCCACAATTGCTCCAATACACTCCTGCCCTTGAACCTGTCTAGGTTAAAAAACAGGTTCTGGGCCAAAAGAATCCAGAAATTTCCTTGGAAAAGCTGGATTTTCCAGCCTTTACAGATTAAACAAATCAAACACATTTATACATTTTAAGCTTATTTTCCATTAAACTATGAAGGCTCATGATATTGATGTATCACTTTCTCATTGTTCATATACGTAATGCGTTTTTCAACTGCTTCCATATGATTGCATCTCAAGGAGATTTTCAATAATGTAAAATAAAATACAACCTTAAAATCATGAATTCAAATATGTAATGTATTTACATTAAAAAGACGGGGCAGGGGAGGAAAGGCACAACAAAGTGACATCACTTTTCCAACATTCATATAGGGAAAACCTGGTTAGGATACGCATCTTCAACAAGATCCAAAAGATACAACAATATGGATATTAAATATTTTAGCAGGATAGACAGCACCACCACCAGATGGGTTTATAACTGGCTGACAAACCACATTCAACATGTAGTCCTCAATGGAATTACATCCACGTGGAGGGAAGTAAGCAGTGGGGTTCCCCAAGATTCCATTTTAGGTTCAATACTCTTCAATATCTTCATAAATGTTCTGAGGTAATAGAAGGGGAACTCATTAAATTTGCAGATAACACTAAGCTGGCAGGAATAGCCAACACCCCATAAGACAAACTCAAGATCCGAAAAGATATTGGCAGACTTGAACACTGGGCCCTATGTAACAAAATGAAATTCAACATAGATAAAAGTAAGGATTTACACTTACGCAAGAAAAACCAACTGTATCAGTACAGACTAGGTGAAACTTGGCTTAATGCCAGTAACTGTGAGAGGGATCTTGGACTCCTAGTGGATAGTCACTGAAATATGAGCCAACAGTGCGCAGCAGCAGGCAAAAAAGTCAACGCAATCCTAGGCTGCATTAATAGAAGGATAGAATTAAGATTATGTGATATCTAGTACCGCTTTACAAAGTCTTAGTAAGACCACACTTGAAACATTGCATCCAGTTCTGGTCTCCACCATATAAGAAAGATCCTCTGGAAAGAGTGCAGAAAAGAGCAGCAAGAATGATTAGGGGGCTGGAGACTAAAACATAAGAAGAACAGTTACAGGAATTGGGTATGTTGAGTCTAATGAAAGACAGACTAGGGTAGACATGATAGCAGTGTCCCAAAATTTAAGGGTCTCCTACAAAGATGAGAGGGTCAAATTATATAGCATGAAAAGGCAAGACAAGAAACAATGGTTGGTAACTAACCAAAGAGTTGGCTGATAACCAACGTAAAACTAAGGAGAAATTTCTTAATGGTGAGAGCAATCAAGCAATGGAATAGCTTGCCTTCAGAAGTTGTGGGTGCTCCTCACTGAAGGCTTTCAAAAAGAGATTGGACAGCCATTTATTTGAAATAGGTCTCCTGCTCAAGCAGGGGGTTGGACTAGAAGACTTCCTAGGTTTCTTCCAACTCTATTATTCTATGTTCTATAAATATTCCAAAGTATAGGCTGGAGCACAGAGAAAGCCCTTGTACAACTAACTGGAAAATGAGCTTCTTCCACTTCAGATCTTCTTTCATTGGTTTCTGGACTTACACAGGTTTAGAGCTATTGCTGTATATCCAAAATTTATTAACTTGCTTTTTTATAAAAGAAAGATTTTATATGAAAGCCGTATTTTGTGGGAATTATTCCTTGTTTTTTACTGAATATTTTTCCTGCATTTTATAAAAAGTCATGTATAATTAGGTATCAAATATTTGATTCTGATTCTACCTGTGAATTTGAAATTAAGTAAGTAATGCTTCTTAACTATAGAAAGTGCAAATATATTACTCGTGTAATAGAATTTTTAGTCCCCTATCACTTCATGAAACCTGATTAGAGAGATAATTAATGATAATTAAGGCCAATTCTATGCTTAGAGAAATCAATAGAAAGGAAAAGGCATTCCTGCTGTATACCATAGAGGTAGTCCTCGACCTACAAGCTTTCATTTAGTGACTATTCCAAGTTACAATGGCACTGAGAAAAAGTGATTTATGACACTTACAATCATTGCAGCATCCCCATGGTCATGTGATCAAAATCCAGATGCTTGGCAACTGGCATTTATGATGGTTGCAGTGTCCCACAGTCATGTGATCATTTTTTTCGGCCTTCTGACAAGCAAAGTCAATGGGGAAGCCATATTCACATTACAACCATGTTACTAACCTAACAATGTTAGTGATTCACTTAACAACTGTGGTAAGAAAGTTAGTAAAATGAGGCAAAACTTATTTAAGAACTGTCTTGCTTAGCAATAGAAATTGTAGACTCAATTGTGATCATAAGTTGAGGACTACCTGTATATCAATAAATCATCACGATCAATTTTCAATGGTTCTCCATTACCATCTTCCTAGGCACAGCACATATCTCTCTAATGTGAATTAGAAGTTGCATTAGAAGTTGGCAATCTGTTATTTGTAGATGGTCTTTCTCATATTTACATAAAATTTGAAATTTTGCTAGCAAATAATTTGCCTCTGAATAGGCAACAGAAAGTGGCATATTTTAATCTCTCAAGGATATTGCCAAGGCAGGTTTTATTTTTTGAGGGGCCACGGTGGCTCATGTGATTCGAGTGCTAAGTCAGAAAACCTGTTGAGAGGTTGACAACTCAGCAGGTCAAAATATGTGAGCATGAGCCTCATAACAAAATGAGCTCCCCTTACTTGCCCCAGCTCCTGCCAACCTAGCAGTTCGAAAGCATGTGAATGAAAGTGGCTAAATAGGTACCACTTTGGTGGGAAAATATCAAGGACATGAAAAGATTCCCCTCGGGCATATCCTGGTCCAGGTGATATCACCAGGTAGTTCTTTCAACCAGAAGCACCTTGGTAGATATTTCCAATATGAAAGTAACAGTAGGAGTTTTGTTTTGTTTTGTTTTGTTTTGTTGACTAGATGGAATCTGAAGCTTCAATACCTCTGGTTTCCTTCTGCTATTGCAATTTCCAGTTTTACAAACCAATAAACAAATGTTTTTCCACTAAGAAAACATGGGTATCCTATAAAAAAAGTTGTATCTTCCTTGTGTAAAAGGAATGAACAATTAGGATAGGATAAATAATGGTTGCACACAGATTGGGATTACATGTCCCACATAAATCATAATGTGTTGGCTTGTTTGTTTTTGTCTTAGCACACTATGTAAACTGCACCAATTTGGATTTAATAACCAAATCATATTTAAACAAGGAATAACTCAGTATAATGAGTGAACTCAATCAGAATATGCTACATGGAATTTGTAAATACCTTTTCTGTGTGGACATGTTTCCCTTCTCATTTGAACCTTTCTGTTTGTAGATTCGTATGTTTAACCTCCTTTCCCTCTTTTGTCTACTTGTAAATCCTTTTCTTCTGCCATTCTGGTCCTGACCCATGACATACTGGAAGCCCACCTGTTTAGTAAAGAATTTTAGCTATGAAGAATGATGACTGTGGCTTTTATGAAGTAGTTCAGCACTGACTTTTGGATTGCTCATTCTTCAGAGAAAGAAAGATAGCTTCAGGCAATGATTCTTGGAAGAGGAAAATTTATATGGCAAGACAACTGAGCTATATGAAGCAGAATATATCATCAATATTTCCTACAACAGAGATATCGCTTGAGAGACATTTCTTTTTAGTAGAAATATTCTGGCATGAGAAACTTCTGAAAGCAGTTCTCTTCTGAAACATACAGCTAAGAAATTGAAATATGTATGCGTGTAAACAAATATATATACCAAAGTAATTAGAAAAAGTTGTAGAACCCAATTTTATACATTTCCTGGAAAATTTCTGTCATTTTATTTTATTTTATTTTATATTTATTTGTTTGTGAAGCTGGAAATTGTAGTAGCAGAAGGAATAGCATTGAGTCTATTAAGTAACAATTTAATGCTAATTTTACACCAAGATTTGGCCAACATCAACCAGTATATTGTTGCCGTTGTTGTTACTATCATTACTGTTATTCACTATTACCTGTTTTTATTTATACCCTCATTTGCAGTGTGACAAATATCTAACAAAATTTAAAAACAAAACAAAGGAGTAAAATACAGATAGTGTCAATAAAATAAACCATAAAAGAATATAATTTTTAAAATGCCTGATAAATGAAATGCCCATTTATACACATGTTTGAAAGGTACTTTTGTTCAATTATGATATATTCTTGTCAGATATATTGTTGAATCCTGAAATGAAATTGTAAGGTAAAAAAAGGACTAGATTTTAAATGCACTGAAATTGCCCAATAAGCATTCAAGGAAATTCTCAGATCTGAAGAAATATTTGAATGGATTTACTAAAGCTCCTTGCATTAATTCAATTTATAAACAGATACATTACATTTGTGGGGAGGGGAGGGGTATCAACTTCTTATTTTATAGACTTCCTCATGTTCAAGTTCTGCTTTTTGCCATGTCCAATTGTCTTTTACTTTCTTGCCTGATTTTCCTCATATAAGTTCATTCCCTTTTTCAGTGAATTTTTACTGGAAGTGATCAATATAAAACTGCTTATCCTACTGAATTATATAGCAAGGAAAATACTTCTTTCTGAGAGCATCTTATGCTTGCATATACAGATGATATCTTATATGGAACAAAATCAAAAGATGGGACAGCTGAAGAGGTGTAATTCAACAGCTCTCTGTGCTGCTGTCACTGCTAATGATTGAGGTGGACAGGAGGTGTGGATGTGGCTATGGTCCATAAAGGACATAGACAGGTGGGAGGCCAAGCTAAGAGGCGGGGAAGTGCATCTAGTACAAAAAAGATCATGCAGGCCTTTCCAAGGCATTCCTTTTTGGAATAAATAAGAGAGAGACAGGAAAAGCTGAAACTTACATTAAGCAGCTTTACAATGGGTGACAAAGGACTTGAAGAATTGTTGCCAGAAGCAAAATTCTACATGGATTAAGAGAGAGAGGAATAGATATATTTTAGTCAAAGCAATAGAAAATGCTGATTTAAGCAAACACAGATATCTTATAGAAGGAAGGAAGGAAGGAAGGAAGGAAGGAAGGAAGGAAGGAAGGAAGGAAGGAAGGAAGGAAGGAAGGAAG
>JANHFL010005448.1:0-12192 GCA_032468155.1 Oxyrhabdium leporinum
CCACAACACTGTCAAATTATTTACTAAGACTGTATTACTATTATTCTTCTCATCCTTCCTAGTACCTATCTCTTCCCTCTTATGACTATAACCATGTTGCTTGTATCTTTACAATTTATATTGTAATATTTGATTTGCAGTATGATTTGATTGCTTATTAATAACCTGTAACTATCACTAAGTGTTGTATCTTATGATTCTTGATGAATGAATTTTATTTTTCTTTTATATACACTGAGAGCATATGCACCAAGACAAATTCCTTGTGTGTCCAGTCACACTTGGCCAAGAAAGAATTCTATTCTATTCTATTCTATTCTATTCTATTCTAAATAAAAGGGTGGGAAGGAAGTTCTGTGCAAATGACAGGATGCAAAGTAACATAGATGTGCACAGAATTAAATACAAGAAAATAAAAGGGTGTAAAGATGGATTTCAGAAGTACATTGCTATTAAAACCAACAAGAACAAAAATGCAACAAAGGTAGGGAGGCAAATGGGCAGAAGGTTGATCCATTGAGAGATGATAGAAATAAATGAATGCTAAAAGGGAAGGGTAGCAGAAAATATTAGTGATATTTTTTTACTTATGTATGCTACGGGAGAGGCATGCCTGAAATGACATTTTCACGAAAATATGTTTAAAGCATTGATGCTCATCACACTATTCACTTTCAGAATAAGCAATGTTAAACAGAATTCAGGAAAAGAATAACAAAAGTTCAAGATACTAGTTAAAAATAAGGTAATTTGCAGGACCACTTCTCCCAATGGACAGCTCCTGTTCCCGGAGGGTATCTGCCTGGAGGACAGAGTGGGAAGGCTCCAGGTCCCTTTCTTTAATATGCCATCTAGTAAGACCTACACAGCATGCCTTTCCCGCAGCAGCCCCTGCTCTGGGGAACACTGAGATCCAGGAGGCCTCCACCTTATTAGCCTTCTAAAAGCTCATTAAGAGTTGACTCTTCCCCCAACCATTGGAACAAAGTGAGGTTGTAGCCTGAAGGTGATGATTTTGCTGCATTGAAAGAGAACCGTTGAGACATTAGACTTTTGTTTTTATTATTGTTATTGCATTTTGGCATTTACTGCTGTTCTGAGCCACCCAAGAGTGTGTCTTTTAAGATGGGTGGCCATAGAGGTCTTTTAAATAAATAAACAAGAAATTCTAGTTTATGCCAGTACCATTCATTATGCCTTTCCATAGCTTCCTGTGCTTGCAAACTATCCTTGTTTCTGTCATGCTGTGCATTGCTATATATACTTTTAAACTTCTCACATTTCTTTTTTGATGAACTCAGTATAAAACTCAAGGTGTTTAGTATTCCCCCTTCCTCTTGGCCCACTAGTTATTTTATATCTTTGTTTTCTAAATCAATACTTCTTTCTCGGTCATCACAACAATCCAGGTACTAATTCCACTCTATAAATCCTCAGTAAGACCACACCTAGAGTACTGTATCCAGTTTTGGTCACCACACTATAAAAAAGATGTTGAGGCTCTAGAAAAAGTGCAGAGAAGAGCAACCAGGATGATTAGGGGATTGGAGACCAAACCATATGAAGAACGGTTACAGGAACTGGGCATGGCTAATCTAGTGAAGAGAAGGACGGGGGAGACATGATAGCAGTGTTCCAATATTTGAGGAGCTGCCACAGAGAGGAAGGGGTCAAGCTATTTTCTAAAGCGCCTGTAGGCCAGACAAAGAATAATGGATGGAAACTGAATAAGGAGAGATTTAACCTGGAAATAAGGAGACATTTTCTGACTGTGAGAACAATCAACCAATGGAACAGCTTGCCTTCGGACATTGTGAGAGCTTCATCACTTGAGACTTTCAAGAAAAGATTAGACTGACATTTGTCAGAAATGGTGTAGGGTCTCCTGCTTGGGCAGCGGGTCCCTTCCAACTCTGTTAATCTAATCTAATCAATCCCCATGGTTACATGATCACAATTTGTGTGTTTAGCAACTGGCCATAATTGTGACTGTTGCAGTACAGGAGTACAGGTAGTCCTTGAGTTACAACCATAATTGAGTCCAAAATTTATGTTTCTAAGTGAGTTTGTCCCATTTTACGACTTTTCTTGCCATAGTTGTTAAGTGAATCATTGCACTTGTTATGTTAGTAACATGGTTGTTAAGTGAATCTGGATTCCTCATTGACTTTGCTTGTCAGAAGGTCGCAAAAGGTGATCACATGACCTCAGGATACTGGAACTGTCATAAATATGAACCAGTTCCCAAGTATCTGATCAAGTGACCATATGGCTACTGCAATGCACATAAGTGTGAAAAACAGTCATAAGTCACTTTTTTCAG
Source organism: Oxyrhabdium leporinum (assembly GCA_032468155.1). NCBI lineage: Eukaryota > Metazoa > Chordata > Lepidosauria > Squamata > Cyclocoridae > Oxyrhabdium > Oxyrhabdium leporinum. The sequence goes on from JANHFL010005448.1 coordinate 2,324, forward strand.
TGTCGTAACTTTGAACGGTCATTAAATGAACTGTTGTAAGTGGAGGACTATCTGTATTCCACAATCACCCAATCACCATATGTGACCTTGCCTCCTGGCTTCCCACATGTAAAATCAAAGGGGAAACTGGCAGAAAATTGCTCCCACTCCCTATGCTTCTACTCTCAACAACTCCTGGGTAGCATTGGGACCTCAAACTCCATAGCACCCACCTATACTCCTTAGCAACCACAGAACCACCCATCGTCACTCCATAATGCTGGCCTGTGGCATCCACCTACCTGTATTCCATAGCACCTGCCCACCTGCCAGCCTGCTTCCCTTGGATACAGTTTCAGTGCTTCTTCCCATGGCACAATCAAATGAGGTCCTTGCTTAATGATCTATGTCAGGGGTGACAAACTGGCAGCACGCAGGCCAGATGCGTCGCACGCAGGCCACGCCCATCCCAGCTCCACGAAAGAGAAAAATGTCACGAAACGTCACATGACACTGCAAGTTTGATACCCGTGATCTGTGTGGTCCTTGCTTAACAATGGCAATGGGGACTGCTGAGATTGCTGTCAAGAAGCAAGGTGGTTTGTACTATTGCACCTTATGAGTGCTTTACTTAACAGACAGAAATTCCAGTCCAAATTGCTGTCATAATCAAAGGATTTACCTGCATGGTCTCAATCATTTCAGCAGGCTGCTTTCGTACTGCAAATTCACTTTTGTATTCAGTCCACATTAATTGAGTGCTTATTTTTTCTTGACATTAAACTCTTCTTGATTTACATCATGCAGTTCTAAGCTACCCTATTCCTATGGCATTCAACTTTTATGTTTCTCCTGGAATACCACTTCTTCTGGAATATATTATTTCCATATAACAAAACATCTTTTACGCAACCATCTCCACAAGCATTCATTCCTTGCAACAAAATGTATGCATTTGAACATCTTAATTTTTTTCCATCTATTTTCCCTTCTTTAGTAAATAGTTTACACACATTCAGGTACGTGCTGGGAGGTGGGTTTTTTGTTTGTTTTTGCCACGTATATACATAACTTGCAATCATAATTCCATTTTCTCTGTCAAACACAACTACTTTGAGCTTTTGTACATTAATTTTCAGATCCATGCCCTTCTTGAATCATATAAACCATCTAATATCTGCTGCAAATCATTCAGGATTTCAACCAACAACACAGCATTATCTGCATGGAAAACGATATGGATATTCATGCCTCAAACAACACATCTCTTGACATTACTGCAAGCATTCTTTATGTATTTATCCATAAATATGTTAACCATGGAGACATCAGATATCCTTGGCTTAGTGTTTGTTCAATGTTGAGCTATTTGCTAAACAGTTTATTCTCATAGATGCTTTAATTCCAACATTTTCTGCTCTTATCACATTTGGCCATCAATCTTCAACTCCACATTTACACAAAGCATTCCATAATTCAAGCATTCTCTTTAGCTTACACATTCTTTAAATAACAAATGTTCAGTAAAATCTCTCACGTTCTTTCATTTCTCAATGACCTGCTGAAATATAGCCACAATACATTTCCCAAATTTCACTTATTGTGTTCTGTTCTACACTTCCAGTCAGAATTCTGTCAAACACCTTCAAAATCACACTTAAAAACTAATCATGTTATGTTTTTGCTGTCTACCTATGGAGAAAAATTGGATTATTGCAATGAACTCTATATGGGGATACGCTTGAAGAGCATTCAGAAGCTACAATCCATCCATAATGTAGAAAGCCCCCATCTCTCCCCTCCGAACCCTTGGGTTTTTTTAGTTTTTTTTTTAAATTTTAATCCATTTTATACTGGTATTTGTAATTGTATTTATATATGTTGTTTTATCTTGATGTAAGCCACTCAAAGTCACCTGAACCACAAGATGAGTGGCAAATCAATCAGACAATCAATAAAGTGACATTCTCTCAATTGCCATCTTCATATGCCCATTGCTACTTCAAAAGTAAAACAATTCCATATTGTATCATTTTTCCATTAACATTGTTGGATCAACAGTCTTATGATTTTTTAATATTCTCATAGCTTCCGTGTTTTCCTAATTTGTAGTATTTCTTTTGATTGTGTTCATCTACAGATCACTAGCCATGCTGTCCAAAGTATATATTCCAGGAGGACCTCACTTCATCTTCATCCTAAATCTTTCATCACTTTTATTTTTAATTCTGTTCATTCTGCTGAAGAATACTTGCACTTCTGAAACAATGTTAGCCCTGTCCCATTTATAAATCTTAATTTTTCTTTGTTTTTGCATTTTTTCCAGTAGTCTTTTTCTTTCTCAGCATAGTATGCAGTATCTTCTTCTCAGCTTTTTTTTTACAGCAGTCATTCCCATATGCACTTTTTTCCCTCACCCATAGCTTCTTCTGCTTCACCATTCTACCAGCATCATTTTCAGGCTTTTATTAGTATTTTTGGCATTCTGTAATATAATTCTTCTATTGCTGTTCCAGTCTTTTATTTCAGAGTCCTTTTTTGATATTGACTTGAACATCTTCTTTCTGCAGTTATTTTAGTTTCACTTTCATTTCTTCTTCTTCTTTTCTTTTTCTTCCATTCCCATTTTTCCCCTACATCCCCTATTAACATTACCGAGAAATGGACCATCTTACATTAAAAAATTCTCATCTACCTTTGATCCTTCACTAATTGTTACATCTTTTTATTTCATTTTTCCCATGTATATACGGTGAATAAACTTATGTTTAAACCTCATATTCAAAACAAACATAACTTTTTCTAAAAATTACTCAAAATGCTGTCATCATTCTCATTCATTGTTGGATTTCCAAGTATCTTAATCACTTTTTTTCTGAGCTATATTATCTTCTTTCCAGCAATCCATTTCAGTCACCTACCTGAATAATGTCCTAGATTACATTCAGATAGAAAGTAACACATAATTTTGACCAACCTATGAAGTTATACTTCATACTTATACTTCATATACTGTGAGTTATACATATACATTAAACTCACAGTGGCCTGTATGACACCAAATCATACTTTCTAACATATATTTTAGCTTTTCATAATCAAACCTACATCTTCTTTTGCCCATATAGACTAGCCATATTTATTGTGCACAAACCAGGATCTTTAATGTAGAGACTATTCTGCAAACCATCATGATGAAGCATCTCACCAAATACGTAGGCATCATTTATTGATCATGTACTCTGGATGCAAAAAATATCATCAAAAATAAAATGTTCAGGCATATGATAAACTTTTGCTAAAGAAGAATCAATACAACTTCTGGAAAAGTAAGTCCTGTATCAAAAGTCCTTTAGCATTCTTTGAGAATAATAAACTAGCTTGTGGATCAGAGTCGTGTTGAAAGTATTGGTCAATTGGATTTTGAAAAGGATTTAAACAGTTTTCCTCACCAAAAGCTTCTGAACAAACAGCATAGCAGTGGCTTAAGAGAAGAGATATTCTTATAAAAAGGGGAAAGATGAAAGAACAAGAGAAATCATAGTAGGAGAAGCCAATACAGTCCCCAATAAGTTATATTGCAATTGGTGGTTTTTAATTTTGAAAGATAAGCAAGAAGAAGCCTTAATTTGTTCATGGTGCCAAATAATTTAAGATGGCTGAAACAATAATGAACAGCAAATGGTTGCTAAACTGGGAAAGTATTTAATTATTTATTTAGATCTATGTCTTACCTTTTGTAACAAGAGCTCAAGATATCAAATTATTATTATAAAGTCAAATGTATTTCAGGATGAATCAGTGAGAAGTGATGCAAAAACTTCTAAATTCACATATTAGATTAGAGACTATTAAACAAGATGTAGCAACAGTCTTATCTAAACAATGCACTTCCATATGTTCATATAACCTCTGGCAGAATTTGCTCGGAGGTGGTTTAGAGAAAGATTAAGAATGTTTAGGGGGGGAATCATTTAATTACTTCATCCACTTTAATCAGTCAAATTATATACATTTTTCTTCTTTTGTTTTTTTTCACCTTTATAAGTAGTTTAATATTAGTTAATTTGGTTAATTATCCCAATTTATTTTTGCTCATTAATTTTAAAACAGCCCGGTGATCTGTTTTCAGTAATTTTTGATGGTTTCTTTCACTCCCTCTGTTAAGGCTTTAGACTTGTACATTTTCAATTTGGACATTTTATAGAACTCTCAGTTTATAGAAGATATTAGAGATTCATATCCTCCAACCAGTGCCTTTTCTATTTACTATGTTCATGTTAAATTTTCTAGTGACATGAACTTTTCATTTGTAAAGACAGACAAAAAATGGTTGCTGTCCTTAAGACTCTACAGAATATGCATAATCTGTATATATGTTTGTGTGTGCTGGTTTTTCCCCATCCTTTTCACTGACTCCCTGGATTAGGATGTTGTCAAATCAGATTGTTTTATTGAAGAACTATTTGCTATAAGGACTGAAGAAATGGGGCTGTAGCAGGAATCAGCAGAACTATTACTCTAAAGCAGGGGTGTCAAACTTGCATTGTCATGGCGTCATCATGTGATGTATCACAACTTTTTTCCCTTCCCTAAACCGGACGTGGGCGTGGCCAGTGTGTGATGCATCTGGCCCGTGGGCTGTGAGTTTGACAACCCTGCTTTGGAGCATTGAAGTTGGTAGATGGCATTGAAATTGGAATTAGAATTTTAAGGGCAGAGCAAAACTGTAGTGTGATTTCCATCTTTTAAAAATACCAATTTATGAACAATTATGGATGTTACAGTATAAATGGTAGGTGTGAATCTTTCAGTTTTCAAACAGACTGTGCAAATCTCTCACTTCCCAAAATTTATTTCAATTATGACCGTTAAATAAGAGCAGGTGAAGACAAATACCTAAAGGCAGAAACACTAGAGCTTGTCAGTTCAGGACCTTGGATAGTTATAATAGATATTTATCCAGAGAGGCCTTAGTTCTGAATTGAATACCTTGGAGAGCAATTCTACAACTAAATATCAGAAAAAACAACTGGCAGGATTTTATATGCTGATCAGGAAACGCCTGGCAACTCTGAAGATCCAGTACTCCAGCATTCCTTTCTGCACTTGCTAGCTTCTTCTCAAAGTGCAGGAAGAACTAATGAGTAAGCACTTTGGTGTAAAATGTTCTTCAGAATTTTCTAAGAACATTGAATGACACAAAATATACAAATGCTTTTTTCTGGGATTTATGTGGATCACAATCCAAGCTAGAGATGTCTTAAAGAAGTACCAGGAATCAATTTCTTCAGAAAGGTTGCTACAAATTTCCAGTATTTATAGCTCTGGGCTATAAAAATATCTATACACATTGAAAAAGAATGCCATATTTCTACCTATTTATTTTTTTAAAAAAATATTGCCTTTTAAAGGGAAAATAAAATGTGTTATTTATTATTTAAGCCATTTGCACATAATCCTAACTAGCTCTTAGCAGTAAGAGATTGTTCATGGAAAATGCTTATTCCAAAGAGGTAAGTTTGTACATTAATTTAAAATGGTGGATGTACTTCTACATCCATTTTTGTGTTTGTCGTTAGGTAGATATTTAAGTTGCAATGGACATTTTAATCTTTGCTGATAATCAGTCACCCTTGTCTCTTAATCTTTTACTGTCTATCCCTTCAATTTATCGACATACATCTAGTTTTGACAGGCCCAGGAGATTTTGAAACTGGTCATGCTTATATACTTTTTGACAGTGTGCTTTCTGACTAGACAATAAAACTCTGCTATTTCCCCACTGCTACTCACTCAATTTTCTGCTTTCTTCCATTTCTCTGTCAAAAGCCTTTTTAATGGAAAATAGGTTTTAAATATTTGGGTTTCTCACTTTGTTGACTTTGTATTTATTTTTATTTTTTTTATTTTTTACATTTATATACCGCCCCATTCCGAAGACTCAGGGCGGTTTACAGCTTATAAGCAATACTCTTACATCAGTATATTAATCCAATATACCTCAGAATATTGCCCCCACAATCCAGGTCCTCATTTTACCTACCTCGGAAGGATGGAAGGCTGAGTCAACCAGAAGCCCATAATTATTATAGCTATGTAATTAATGAAATAATTTTAAATGTAGAATATTTCTTCCAGTTTCATAATAATAATGATGAATACTCTTTTTTGTTATGGTTTTCTTTGCATTATATGCCTACAGAGTTACTATTATGAATTCTGTGTCTCTCATACTATTGGTGTAGGAAATGCAGGCCAGATGAAAGAGCTTGGCAGCTATATTAGATCTTACATCATTATTTTATAATAATATAAAATGTTACACTGTTTTATAATGAATGCTTAATCCAAAGTAAGTTAAGGAGAGACAATGTTGTAGAAGATTGTCTAACTGCATTAAGTGTAGGTATCAGTGATAGTATGATCACAGCAGTGTCATTTCAATCTTGGATTATTACTTGTAAATATTAACCTGCCATATTTTCTTCAGAACTCTTCCTTCCTTGCACTTGCTAAATGTTGCTTTTAGCAGATTCATTAATATCTCCTTAGAACAGATTGTGTTTTTCAATATGAAAAACAGAACTTGAAACACCATTAATATTTTAATTCGCAAGATTATATATTTAACTTGCATGTTTTAACCATTTTTTAGTGTTTCATATGAATTTCCTCCCCGTCGTCTTTTTTAAAATCAGGGATAGGTTTTATTATGACTCTTCACATATACTGATTTTCTAGTCTACAGGAGTTGTAAAAGGATAGGTAGAATTTTGAAAGAAAATAATAGTTATAGTTTATAATATGTAGTAACAGCTAAGAAAGCATTGTATCTTCTTTGTTCTTGCTCTGTATTGTAAAATACTCCCACTTTTCCACACAGTAAAAGAATAGTTTTCCTTCATAATGCCACAGAATTTTAAATGAAGCTGAGGAAAGCATGATTCATTCTATAACAGCAGTGAGGGGCATCCTTGCCACTCAGCAGAGTAAAGCCACCCACTTCTGAGGTAACGAAGGGAGTTAGGGATGTCTCAGTCATGTAAGACTTTCAGGTGTTAACCTTGAGAAAAGGATTACATAGTTTGGGCTATTGCTCTGGAACAGACGCATCAAAATGTCTCTCATCATCTTCCATAGGATAGAAGGTGACGTGCTCATTCATGCTATGTTTACAAAAAGGGATAAAAAACTCTCATCTCCATAGTTTTTCTAGATAAAATCACACAGTTGAGAGTGGATTATTTTTTCACTATAAAAATGAAAAAATGTATGAAATTTTAAAAATAGCTAAGCTATTTGCGTGGAAAAATGTGGTTGGGTTGTTTGCCGAGCATAACAGCCATGAAGAAAACTAATATGACCATTGGCAAATGAAGAGGGGAGAAATCTTGAAAATACATAAAACTAGCTAGAAGCAAGCCACATTCAGTTCACTGGTACTTCTGAGTGAAAGTTTGTGATGTAATTGTGTACTTAACATAACTTGTATCAATGGTTAAAATTGTTTTCATTCAAAAATCACTGTTCCCATTTATTACAAGTACCTTCTGGGTTTTCTATGTTTCTTACACCAATCTTTTCTTGCTAATTTTATGATAATAATGAGCCAACGGATGTTGTTTAATGAAGAATGACCTTTTAATTGAAAGACTGTAAATTCATTCTCTACAGTCTACACCAAAGCAAATTAAAATAAACATAGGAGCAAGCCTTTTTATGTTGCATTTCCAATCTGATCAAACCATTACCAATACCTTAGCTGATTATTTTTGTATTCTTTTAAAGCATACAGGTATCATTGGATTAGTATTTACATTTATTGTGTACAAGTCACAGAAAGACTGAACTGAAATGATCAATGCTGGATTAAAAATAAAGCATCTGGCATGCTGTCCTTTAAAGAAGTCTTCCTAAAACAGTAAGAAGAATCTGAGTGGGCTAAAACACCACTCAAATGAATCTACTGTATATTTTTAAAATGAGTCATATTCCATATGTCATTTATTTTCTATATTATAATAAAATTAAGATATAAACAAAGCAGTTTGTCAGGCATTTTATGCCAGTTTTCATTTTTCTGATTACATTACCATCTGAAAGAAAAAATAGCAAAAGACTTCCTTTCAAACTAGTATTTTAGATATTGAGAAACTATGAGAGAAGAAACTATAAACATGCTTAGAGTAAGAATAAACAACTATATTAATGAAAGTGGAATTTTGGCTGCATTTCTTGAATTGGTTAATCTGGTACTTAGAAATCAATGGAACAAATCCCAGTGTCCAAAGATTGCTGTTGTGCTGTCTTTAGCAACACATAGTTCTAGAATTATCAAAAGAATCAAATAATTATTAGGTTTGGATGCAGATATTTTAAACAGGCATAGAGTATTGAAGTTCATAATATGTATTTGTACAATGACGATAATAACTAATAAAGTCTATAATCTAAAAAAGTAACTCTGCTTTTGTGCTGTTAGCATCATGCATCTCTCACAAACACTTCACACCCAATGGAAATTTTCCATATCCTTTAAACTTCTGCATGCTAATGCTGTCTATCTGGTTGTTAGACAAATAGAGCAAGCTTTGCTGACTTCATTTTTATTCTTGGCAGCATGTTTTTATCATAAGGCAGATAGTCATTAATTTACAGAATCAACGCTGGGAACAGCTTTTGTGATCTCATATTAAATTTTCCCCTGAATCCGCCCCTTGGCAAAAATTACTCACATCGTTAAAAAATATTTAATTAGGCTGTAGTTTATACCCATCTCACTGGGGAAATGTTGGAATTAATATGATTTGCATGAATTCTGTTTCTCTTTTTCTGCTGGAGATTAGTTTTGAATTCAGTTCAGAGGGTCACTGACACTGCCAAGGACTCACAATCGTGAAGGTCAGACAGGTAGCAAATATACCCCATGGGCAGTTTCCCTGAAAAGACAGCTCAAAATTACTTTTAATTATGGGTTATCTAAAAGGCTATTTTCTGTTTTTATTTTCAACTCAGTTCATATCTAAGGCAGCACTGATTAAGCACATATGAAAATCTGTTTATATGTTTGTATATTTGCTTAAATAACAGCTAAAATTAACTTTAAATTTTGAAGTGAATAAAAATCTTTTGTCTATGATTCTAAAAGAAAATGAAGGAGGAAATTAAAAAATAATGCTGAAGGATGTGAATTATGATTATGCCTTCCTTAACGGTGCATCTAGTTGATCTATTGTCCCCTGTCAGATTAGATACAATGTTTAGGTATGCATTATCTTATTTATTATTGCACAAGTAGAGGGAAGACCCCAAGGAGTTAAATTCATTTGCATTGAGAGACAGAAAGGGAAAGAGTATTTAATGGAATATTTAATTAATAATCTAATCAATTAATCTCTGTTACATAAATGGTGAAATCTAATTCGTCTTTGCAGCTATATCAATAAAAGAAGAAGTGGGATGGCTGCCCAGTTATCAGGATAATGGGAAACTATTACAGATACTAAGAAAAAGTGAAAGTGCATTAATTCTTAAGCTAGCACAGAAACCAACAACTTTAATAAGGAACTTTTGTAGCTTTGACAAATATAGTATGTCTGTTAGAATTAGATTACGTGCAGTTCACTTTGATATGTGTTGCTAATAGTTATGAAATATAATAATTTAAAAAATGAATTGTTATTATGCAAGGCATTTAAAACATTTTTGATAATAGATCAAGAATGCTAGTGAATTGATGAGGTATTTGAAGCCTGCAAATAAATAAAAATTAGGAAGATATATATATATATGTGTGTGTGTGTGTGTGTGCGCACGCGCGCGCACGCACAGCATGTCAATGTTTCCTTGTTAACTGCTACGACTTGTGATTAATGTGATGAATTTGT
>JANHFL010005448.1:12460-22726 GCA_032468155.1 Oxyrhabdium leporinum
TGATGAATTTGTATTTCTGAAAATATAATCAGCACCCCTATTTTTAAAGCTCTCTCTTTAGAAAAAATATTGTTAAAAATAACAAAAAATAAATGATTATCATTTCTGTTTTAGTAATTTTTTCTTGAATTAAAAAATGTGTCTATTTCTGTGTGTTTCTGTGAAACATCTTGCAGACCTGTATGTAAAGGAAAAATGACTACAAAATATAATTTAAATGTTCAGGAATTTGAAAAATGGAAAATTAAATTAGATAAAAGACTATATTTATAACCTTTATTGACTTGGGGAGAAAAACTCATGGAACTCAGTGGATAAATACCACTTAAATAAATATCATGAGTTTACTTCTAAAAAACTAAATAGAGAATTAGTATTATTGAATTCAACTGAATTTACTCCTAGGGGATATTTGATATCAAGTTGTTCTATTAAGGTATACCTTAACAGAACTTTGCACTTGGATATATTGCTATGCATCTATGAAACTTTAGCCAATGTTTATTTTAGCCAATAGAGACCTTTGTTACATCTGAAGTTGGAATAGTCTTGAAATTTAAGAATATACACAGATAAAACTGTGTTAACTCATTGCTATTGCTGAAGGTTCTATATTATTTAGAGATACTATGCTTTTCTTGTTATTCTACAAAAACTAAGCAATTTGTTGCTTTTAGAATCCAAATCTTCTCCTTGAAAACTGTCAGATCCCTTTCTGGTGCTTCATTTTATACTATACTTCATTTTATCTTCTCATTGTCTCCTGAGGTTTATTTATTTATTTAAGAAAATTTATATGGCTGTCCAACTCACTCTCAGTCAACTAGTTATACTTACCATTATGATTTCTGGCAAGAAAAGACAGCATTTTTTTTGTGACGCATAAAATTGTCCAAACATACAGGTATTAATTATGCATATTATGTGGAAAAATAATGCTGCTAACCTTGCCAGCAGGCAGATTTCTAGTCAGTAAATAGCATCCCTCTCCTGCAGTGACAGATTGAATTCTTTTCCCTGTAGGTGACAGCAATCCTGACCACTGTCACAAAATTACATTGCCAAAAAGTCAGAACAAAAACTGCCTTTATTCTCATTTCAACTCTATTTGTTGATGAGGTCCTATTTTGTACATGCATTGCTTTCCCTTGTTTTGTGGGTCCCTCATATCAGCTGTTCAATATGGTTCCGTGAAAAATCATTTCAATGGGTTCTTCTCATGTTCAAGCCCCTAAATATTTTGTATCAAAAATGAACAAAGGCTGCCTGATACAACTGCACTAAATAGATAGACACAGTTCTTCATCTTTCACCCCAGCAATGGTATTTATTCAACTCTATTGAGGGAGAGGGATAAAATTATTTGAAGACTAGAACCAGAGTGGCTGTCATTTCATTTGCTTCCCTACAGTTTTGAGTAACTGTTTGGGTTAGGAGGAATTCAGTATAATTGTGTTCATAAAAATGTCCATTTCTTTGCCATTTGCTAGAATTAACCATTCTAATGAATGACAGAGGTAAAACAGATTATTGTCTATGCTCTGTCAATTGCCAGTTTAACATGAAAGTTCGGACTTAATAACATCAGACTGACTACAGCAGCATCCACAGCAAACCATGATGACACAAATAACAACACATGTATGGTAATGTCATGGTGCAAATACAGCCCTGATATATTTACATCCCTCCTGACCCAAGTGCAGAACTCACAGGATTTCCATAATGATGTCATCATGCAAGTTTTATGAATTACCGCCATCAACTCCCTTTACCTCTCCTTTCACGGATACCCATGTTGAACTAAACTAAACTATAGTTTTAGTAAAATATGACACTTCTCTGACGCTATACATCTAATGCTCTTTGAAAATGCAAACAGCTTTTGTTTTAAATGCTGTGTAGTTGGTATGGTTTAAAAATTAGATGAATTCACTCTTGTTTTGAGGATAAGCTTTCATTTTACAACTTGGTCCTGTGTGATTGAGTTGGCTGGTATATAACACATAGTGCTAGAGTAATTTTGCTAATGCAGTATGATAACTATGTTCACTTCTCAAGCTTCCTCAAGATGTTCGGATAATGGAAGGACACAAGATGAATGTTGCTGCACTGAGAGTGTTCATCCTTGCAAATACATATCATGTTAAGGTTCAGAACCATTATGCAATACTGAAGAGATGTTAAAAAGAATACACTTATAGACAGATGCACATCTTTATACACCCATTTTTCCAATAAAGCCCCTGCTTGCTTAGTATCTATGTTAAACTGAAGTATAATTACTGTATTTGGACTACAGAAATGCAGGTGACCATTAGATGGCAGCAAAGAATTTCAGAAAACTAGATCTCATTGATGCCATCTAGTGGCCATTTGTATTTTTGCAGCCAGTTCAGGGAAATTCAGCCACAAGTAGCTGGTTAAGTTGCCATCTGTAAACCCATACATAATTATTTATCCATCTGCATTCTTTTCTTCATAATGAAATGCATAGTATGTAATAAATTCCACTATAAAACTTCAGAGCTAAGCTAAATAGGAAGCTTGACTTCCAAGATAGTGGAATTAGGCAGTCGAAACTCAGAACAAATATTTCTTACAACCAGGTTTGAATTTTCATCACCTGTTTAGTATAGAGCAGTAATTTTAGATTCTAAATATTGTATTTAAATGCAAGCATATAAAAACATATTAGCTCACAACAAGAGAAAACAATTGTGTTTTCTTAATGATGTAAAGGCAATAGCAGATTCTGGGAATACTAACTGTGAATGATTGTAAAACCAATTATGAAACAACACTGGTACTCAGCTTATTTACTGACTATTTCACCATCTTTGAAAGAGCTGATTTGCCTCAAAAATAAAGCATCCCAACAGTTTGCTGCAGCCCTTAATGTTATTTTATCTATTCATGATATATAGACGCAGTACAAATAATATATGAGGACAAGACTGGTAGCTCAATCTATCAAAAAGATCTAAAGAATAGTCCAGACTCTATTGATGTCAATGAACATTAGCCAATCTGACTTTAACAGAGGTAGTATTACAGCCAGTATAACACAGAGAAATTCTATTATGAAAGGACTAAACTGATTTCCTTTTCAAGGAAAGTATTTTGTTATTTACCAAATATAAACTGGGGTAGACACTACACATGTAAATCTAATTACCTTCATTGCCAGACTGTGAGGTTCTAAAGCAGAAGGTTGGGCAGCCGGGTTTTGGGGGAGGAAGATGGCAGGTTGGCATCCCTAGCTTCTACATTTTTAGCCCATGTTATATTGTTTTGACATAATTATTTGACATAATAGTACAGCCGTCAAAGAATTCACATGCAGATTCTAGCTTTGTGCTATAGAAACATTGATGAATAACAATTGCATTGGATTTATTTAGATGTCACCAAATGATTCGCGTTTCTACAAATAAGAAACAGATCTCAGGTTTGGGTTTACTGAGCTCCCCTCTCCTGCTGTCTTCATTGTAAGATGAAGCTAACTTTGTTCTAACCTAGAATTCCAATAAACTTCTAAAATAGTTCATTTCTTTTGTCATAATTACAAATATTCCTTCTTCTTTTATGTCTCATCAAAAATTATTAATTTTTCACCTATTACCATTATCACTGTTGTGTAATTACACCTGGAATCGGAACCTGCAAATTTCAACTTTGTTCCATTTCAGATCCCAGGAGCCTTAACCAGCATAGCCTAAGTGTTTCAGCAAGGTTACCCATCTTTAATCTATATGGCCTTCACTTGATTAAGCACAGCCTTGCATTTTGTAATAACATTTCAGTATCATCCAATTTTTCAGTCAATATAATATTAAGATGTGGGGCCTATTCCAAACATTTTGAGCTCTAAAAATTTGTTCACTTTCTTCATAATCATAAATTTCACTGCATGGTATGAAGTCAAACTTATAGCATCATTTAGATTGAAATTTGCTTTTTACAAAATATTGTAAATCTACTGTATATGTAGATCCTTCACAAGATTATTGCCAACCAGCACAGATAATATTCAGCAAGAATGTAGACACTGCAAAGGTAATCAGATCTTATGTAAGAAGCTTCATAGCTTTTCTATGTTTTTATTATTTTATTATTGCCTTTTTAATGTTTTTGTTTTGTTTTACTAAATCATGTTGTCTGCCTTTAAAGTGTCTTGACCTTTTTTGTACAAAACATTGTAGCTTCAACTGAAATTTGCACTCAGCTCAGAGTATAATTGTCAGCAAATGATTATTTAGCTATTAAAACATTTACAAAGGGATCTCTGGGATAGTGTGCAAACTAAACTCAGGAATCAAAATTACAATATTTGAAGGGACCTTACGAAGCCTCAAATTATCATAGGCATAATGATGACTGACATGAGGGAGAGGATGAGGGAGAATATTTTTCCCTCACTGATCAAGATTATTGTAGCAACCAGCTACATGGGATGGTCCAATCTTGGCAACTTTAAGACTTGTGGACTTTGATTTCCAGAACTACTGGGTGGGTGGGGAATTCTGGGAGTTGAAGTCCACAAGTCTTAAAAGTTGCTAAGGTTTGACACTCCTGAGTTAAATAGTTGAAAAAAGGGGAAATTGCTGATGGAGGGGAAAATGTGAAAGATTCGTAGGATGATGGTAGAGGAAGGAGATTTTTAGAGCTTTGGTAAAAAGGATCTGCCCCATTATGATATGATGAAGAGCAAATGTAGGCTTTGTGAGAACCAATTTTGAAATGAAACAGAAGCTCTATCTCTAAAATGTCTATCTTAATGGTAAACTTTTGAATTAGCTTAATGTTTTGCTCTTTATTAAAACTGTATTTGGAAAGCCTGGGCTTTATTTTATTTTATTTTATTTATTAAATTTTTATAGTCACCCATCTCAATCCAATTGATTCTGGGTGGTGAATAATATCACAATAACTGTTCATAAAAATACAAAAACAGTTAAAAATTATACATATAAACAACTGAGAATCATAATAATTACATAAAAATTAACAGTGTAACCAAGTAATGGGGCCCTTAACACTTCCAGAACTCCAGGTTCATGTACATAACCAGGTCTTTAGAGCCTTACAAAAAGCTAACAGTGTGGGGGTCATCCTGAGATCTGAAGAAAGAATGTTGCAGAGGGCAGGTGCTACTGCTGAGAAGGTATACCTCCTGGTCCCCCACCAGGCAGCATTTCTTGGCTGAAAGGGCCTGCAGCATTCCCAATCTATTAGACTGAATTGGACAGGTAGAAATTATTGGGAGAAGATGTTCCCTTATTTAAACTGGTCTCAAGCCATGTAGGGCTTTAAAGGTAACAGTCAGCACCTTGAATTGAACCTGGAAACAACCAGGAACCAATGCAATTCCTGCAATAGTGGTGTAACATGAGCTGTATAATTGGCACCATTAACTAATTGCATTTTGCCCCAGTTGAAGTTTCCAAATGCTTTTCAAGGGCAGCCTCATTTAGAGTGCATTACAGTAGCCCAATCAAGCGGTAACAAGGGCATGAATGACTATGAGCAAAGCTCCCCAATCCAGGAACTTTCCTTTATACCTATCAGATAAGCTTTCTTCCAATCCACAGAAGACCAAAAATTGATTAAATCCCTGCCTCCATTATGACACCCATAAAAAAGAAATAGGGCCATCTTGACTGTTTTGATCCTATCCCAGATATCCCTGTTTATCATACTCTCCAAATATGTTGGATTTAAATTTCTACAATTCTACAGGCATTTCTATTCCCTATCATGGTATTCTAAAAGCAGCATCTATTTTGTACTCAGCAAGTTTATAATATAATAAACATAATAGTTTATAATATAATAAACATATCCGTTTCCTGATATTTCCGGAAAACCCAAGAAAAGATCATTCTGGCAGTTGGAAGTCTGGCCACTAATGGAGACAATCCTGATCTAGATGGACAGTAATTCAAATGAATATAGGACAATTTCATATGTTTGTATAAAGCCTGTAGACAGAGGTTGCTGTATACACTTCATGAAAATGTGTAAAAAGAGAAATAAGTAAACAACAGAAGATGTGCTGAAGGTAAACAAGTTAGTTAAAAAAAATTAAGCTATTCATGGAGGACCAAATTGATACTTACTATGATGGACATATCTTATACTCAATCCAAGTTCAAGAACATTGGAAAGCTTGAGCAGAGCAGGGAAAGCTTGTTTTCCCTTTTATCCCTCTTGTGAGTTTTCCAGAAGCCTCTGTATCTCTGTATTATTTTGAGAAAAAATGCTGGGACACAACCTCATGTATAAACACATTTCAAACAATCACTTGAAGCAAAATTTCTGTGTTGAATTTGGGGAGCAATACTCTGACTGCCCAATTGAAAAGATTGTTCCTTCCAGCACAGAAAGAGCTTACCATAAAAATTCTGCATTTTTTAAGTCTTTGTGTTTCAAACATTTGTGGGGGGGGGGGTTCTGTAAGGAAACTGTGATGGAAACCCATTCTGAGTCTTTGTTTTTCTTTATATATTCTGAGAACATGAAATATTATGAATAATCTTCTAGAAAACCCTAAGTATGTGTCCCTGTATTAGCTTGTACTGTTTTGTTTCCCTGGATTCTTCTGCTTTTTAGCTGACAAAAGTGAACTTTTGAAAGAAGGAAAATGAGTAGTTCAACACAGAAATGTGTGCAAAGTTGTTAAATGCAATTGCAAAATAAGAACAGCTTCCCTCAGTATGATCAGTGTTTGAAAAAAAGACAGCTAGCAAACTGTCCATCATATGATGGAATTTGACAGTAGGGATTATAGCTTTGATGGACCAGAACAGCTAATAGAAGAAGCTGACATTTTTGAAACCCTGCTAATTAAGGGTTCCTTCCTTAATATTAAAATAAAGTCTTTGTCTGGGTTTTATGGTTGGAGAATCAGGTGTTTTCATTAATATATGCCAGTCAGTCTTAATAAGCTTGGAGGGCAGAGGAAGTTATTATTGAGTGACCTTCTACAAAATAAGCATGTTGCTAAGGGCTCTAACCCTGCCCTGTTCAGACTGATGAATCTCATTTCCAATGCAAAGGCTTCGCAAGAAATCCAAGTATTCTCTGTGCAATCAAGAAAATAATCCTTGTGTCTCTTGTAATGTCCAGAATTGCCACTTACTATACTTCTACTGTACAATGAATATTACAATACGTATTATTTTTTCAGCACAATTGTCTACATTTTTCAATTGGCAAGAATATAAAAACTTATTGTCAAGATACTTACATTGAAAAGTCAGCTCATTTTAATACTTCTCAAATAGTAATCTATTCTGCTCATGTATTATAATGCACAGAACACATCCAACAATACTCGCTTTATAAAAAAAGATGTGTCTATATGATTACATATTCATTTTCAAATAGATCTCAAGCAGATTTTGAAGCATGCATTGAAATTCATTGAAATGATAAATTCATGGTTAGATTTTGATTTGCTTTTAATCCAATTTTAGGTATAGTACATTTCACCTTTTCATAGTGATTTTGCTTATCTGTTGACTCATGAAGCCATTGAAATTTGAGGTAGGCTTTTTCTTTTGCCTCATAGTATCTGTAGATGAAAGATAGAAATCAACTAGTTAAACACATGAAATCAATCAAATATCAACACTGTCACTTCATCCTTTTATTTTGTTGTGAGTGCCAGATTATTTCCAATGTACAGTATATGGATGTAATGGCAGCTTCTTGCAATAAAGTGGGTGTGATGAAGGGCTTAAGATAGACTAATCAGGAAACATCCAAGTCCCTGCTTCTAGCTGATGGTAATCTATTGCCATGTGATAAATAAACTATCCATAAAAAGGTATATTCTCCTCTCGAATTTAATCAATCAAAATAACTATTTTCCATTGTTTAGGGATAGGTTTTCAATGCTTTTGTTTCATACACTACTGATAAAGGGACACATTTTTCTATGTGCTCTTTATAATATTTTGGAGGCTTCTTCAGACATACTGCTACCCACATACTGCTACCCATTTGGAGGGATGGATGGATATCAGGACAGATCTGTCTGTGGGATCTTCCTCCTAGGCAAATGTGCTTTGCATTCTAACTCTACATTTAGATTTTCCTCATTGGGCATATTTTAACCTTTAATATTTTTGTTAGTTTAATTGCAAGCTTTTCTATGTGTATATTATTTTTATTGTTGCCTTTTTAATACTTTTGTTTTGTTTTTAGTTCCGTAAATACTTCAAGGGCATGCCAATGGTACAGAGTGTAAATTAAATAAGTGAAGAGTCAAAACAATATTTCAAACTTAATAATTTGGTCACAATAAAACTCGTTACTTAGTAGAAATGTTGGAATTGGACTATATTAGATTCCATTTCACAACTGTAAATAGCATATTGTTAACCATGTTTCAGGATCTCAGCTTAAATGATTAAAGAGTAATTGCATTTGATGTATTTATATTGCCATACCCAATATAGTCAATGTATTTGCCATTTCTCTGGAAATGTAATTTTACTTAGGAAGTGTCAACTAAGTATTTGTTGCCAGCCAAATATTTTTGGATGGTGAGTGCACATATGAATGTCAGCATGCAAGTGCTTAACAAAAGACCATCATCCAGTTCAAGACTGATCTGTTTCCATTTCATTCCATTTTGTTTATACTTATTCTCAGCCTGCTCCGCTCTGGCTGAATATGCAATTAGAAAACAGGGTACATGAAAATTAATTCATTAAAGATAAATTTTAAATGTGTATGACTAAATCTATACTAAATGAAAACAATAAAGTATTGTTCTGCCAGTAACGGCATTGCAAAATTTGGAGAAGTTTAAAATCCAAAGGAGAAATATATTCTTTTTGGCATATTATTTAATGAGGTATTATTAAGTCAATTTGTATTGGAATTTATAAAAACTACATTCCTGAAGTATTCTGATTTTGAACATTCATCATATGCTCATTCTTTTTAGTTGTAGACGAATGATTTCTCAGAGACTATTCCTTGATTGAAGATATGAAAAATCCACAATCTAAATATTTTAAATTATTAATAGCTTAATTTGATTGAATTATCCTTGTCAAACCTAAAATAATTATGTAGGAATATATGTAAAGCACACTTTAATACCTGCTTACTTGAGAGATCACCCTACTATGTCAATGAAATAAAATTCTTCGTAGGTTTAATACATTGTATGCCAATCGATTTTATTGGATTTAATTGAAAATAGTCAATTAAAGTATGTATATACTAGTATGCGGCTGTATATTTGCAGTCTTAATAGAATGTCCCATAGCAGTTATAGATGTTTTATTCATATAGTCATGAAAATAACTTTATTAAGGTCAGCAAAAATGTGCCAGAAGGAAGGTGGGCCTTCTGAAATCCATTTTGGCTCAGTGCTTCCCCTTCCAAAAAATTATGCACTCACACCTAGGAAAAAAAAGAAGATATAGGGAGTATATGTATGTGTTCAATATATATGTTGCTTTTCTACTGAATGTAATTGAAATCCAAGATCATTGAAGACATGTTCACCACATTTCCTTTAGGGAATTCAAAATTATGAATTTTATCATAACATGCGAAAAGATGTAATCCTTTGTAATTCTGAGAGAACCAATGAAGCACCATGAGACTGAATGAAGGCAGCTTTTCAGAAAGCAGGAAGTATGGATCGAAGCAACTATTTACTAGTCAGTTTGTCATTTCAATGTGAAAAAGGTCCTATATATATTTGTTTATAATAAATCAGCAGAACTTTTTGAAAAAGAAATCAAGGCAAAATTACCATTATGATTTTCTTCATAACCCCTAGCTTGGTAAATGAAAGCAATATACTTTATATACAAACTTTAATAAAACCTTTGGTAAATAAATATAACCTAGTCTCAGAAGCTCTCATTAGATGAGGAAGAAGATAAAAACAAAACTTCGCCAGAAGAACACCCTGTGATCCCAAACCCCAGCCACCACAGTGTCAAAATGATGAAATGTGTGTTGTGATATCACAACACAAGTTCCACCTTTATATACTTGCATCAGCTCACAATATTAATAAAAAAGGACTAATTCTATGGAGTTTCTCAGTCATCCAGGTCATAGTTGTCCCAAAAGTGCTTTTTTCAGGAGGCAACTGGACTTTCTTGTTTTTTTTCTTTGAAGGCATTTCAGCTCTTAGAGCTGAAGAAGCTTCTTGGATGAGAAGCGAAATGTCTTCAAAGAAAAAAAAAAGAAAGTCCAGTTCCCTCCTGAAAAAAGCACCGTTCAGCT
>JANHFL010005448.1:40364-65721 GCA_032468155.1 Oxyrhabdium leporinum
GGTTAAATGATATAAATATGATGGATAACAACTTATTTGTATTGAAGGTATGATACCCAGATACCACACTGTTCACAGAATATGTTTGTATAAAGATTTAAAAATAAAGAAATTACCAAAAAAAAGATATAAATAGGTGTAGACTGGCCAAGGACAAGTTTATGTCCACCTCCCTTCCTCTTTCACTTCAGGGATCCTTGACATATACCAGTTGGTTACCATAGACCTGAGTAGGAGAGGGAGGTTTTTTGTGTGACTATATATGTGTTAGAAATGCCCCAGGAGGCCTTGACTCTCAAAGGTGGCTCACAAATATTGTAAATAAATCCAATTACTTTGTGAGGAATGACACATTCAGTATGCTTACTTTTTACCTGAGCAAAGCAATGTCAATTAATGTATGGTTATTGTACTGAGTTCTAAGCCACAGAAGCGTTTAAGCAATATTGTGTCAAAACTACTTCTAGTTTTAATTTTTGCCCTTTATAGAAAGCAAGGGAACAATGGGTAATTAAGGTTTTTTTTCCCCAGAAAATCCTTCACCTACAAAATTTATTTTAAAATTCCAACATCAGTAAATATATTTTATTCCATATGTAGGCTTACATACAGTTGGAAGAGATCTGCTTATTATGCTATAACTGCCAAAAAGGAAATAAACTTTAAGATAAATTGTCAGCTTGAATGCCTGCCAACATTAGGCAGCTGTCACCATATTAAAAAAAAATATTTTCTCCAGCAAAGGAAATGTAAGCCATCATTTTATGAATATTTTCCTTTTTTAAGCCAGATTTTTGCAACATCAATAGCAGTTGGCTACACAGAGAGATGAAGAACAGCTTCATCTGGCAGGTTTTGTCATCTTGTTTTATATCAGGTGCACAGATGGTGAGAAGTTATGAAGTAAAGATAAAAATATTCACAGAGGAAGAGGATAAAATCTCTATATTGTCAAGAGTGTGTGGGATAGAAAAGATAACAATGGAGAACTTCTGAACTACTGTGCTTTGCCTAACATTGGTTGACAAAATTGTCATTTGGAAAGTGTAACGAACACTTTTTCAGGTTTTATACTCAATTGAGTCGTCTAGTTCAAGAACTTTATACAAAAAGCTTTATCTGTTGTTTATTTTGGAATAATACAGAAACTGGTTCTTCAAAGAGTCAATCTCAAACACAATAACTCAGTCTTATTCAAAGTAGTATATACTGGGGAACAAAGTCACAACAATGACATCAATTATTCAGATTAAGATGAAAGTAATATTTTAATACTTCTGGAGGGCACCAGATTGCAGATGGCTAAAGTGATCAGGTCTGTGGTATTTTTTTCTAATATATTTATACTATTTTTCTATTGCATAAATTTAAATTTATTATATAATCATTTATTAAACAATGAAAAGAATACTGTGTTTCCTTTTAAACTTTCAGCAGACACAAAAGTTCTCATTTATTGTTTTCTAAATGAAACCTAAATGACTAAAAGATGCTTCCTAATGACTTTCTTATTTTGCACAAACGACTGTTCTTGCTTCCACATAATTATAGTGCCCCAAAAGCTGCCAAAATAAATCAAAGTAATTCATTCAGGAACTCACAATAAGGATTCTAAGATTAGTACACAAAGTCATTTCAAGGGAATGGAGGCCAGCCCTTATTCTGAATTACATTCTTCCCATATTTTGGATAATAGTTTTCTCTGGCTTCATGCCACTAATAATGCGTGGGTCAGGTTTAGAGGTAAAAGGCAGTTTCATGTTGTAGAAAAAGCAATATCATTTCCTTAATGTGTTTTACTGAGTGTATTCCTAACTCAAATGAGATACTGGGCAAGACATGTAGGAAAATGAGATAAATTGCTTATCATACAGTTATTCTGTGACGTGCCCATTAGCAAGTGAAAGTCTGAGTACACTAATCCTCATTAGGTGTTGATTTTTTTTCCCAATAGCAGGCAGTTTTCTCATAATTTAAATATCTTTTTTTACAAAAATATTTAACATTGTTTTCCTCAGAAAATGCCTTTTAAAGGACATCAAACATCCATACATAGAGATTTCATCATCATATAATCACAATCACTGAAAATCCTACTTATTTGCATATGTTGCATTCAGGTCTGGATAAGTAACTCTCACCTACAGAGTTTCCCTGTTGGCTAATGTTGGTTGATGGCCTGTTTTGCTATTGTTTATATTCCCTGCTCCAGAAACCTCCATTTTCATATAATCTCATTACAAAGCATTTTCAGTCATTAGAATCCTGATTTTGGTCACTAGCTGTATTTTTTAGTATGAGTTTATAATTGCCAGTACTGTAACAGCATGGGGTTTGTTTATTATTTTGTATTACTAGTATTTCATTTCTGTCTTGAAAGTGCTGCCTCCAATTTTGCATTTTGACTCCCTAAATATTCTGCATACAGAATATTTGACCTCCCTTTACTATATAAACCTTATACTGTCATATACTGTAATTGAATATTGATGATGTTCATCCATCGTTTTTGAAGAGGACTTTGACGTCCACGGTGTGTCCGCAGGTGGCTGGTAAGGCCTACGTGGGCACGGAATGTTCTACCGCATGTCAGGCATACATCTCTGGGCACCACTATTGCAGCATTTGCAGCTCTGGCTTTGTGGAGTGCTCGCTTCTCTTGTGATATGGTTATCCTTCTGTCTTCAAATGTCTGGCAGCCTTGGTGGATCAACATACACCATGTCGATTGATCTTGTGCCAGGGTTTCCCAGGAGGTGGTGTCAATATCCAGGAACTTGAGAGAGGCTTTCAGCCAGTGGTGGGATTCAGCTGGTTCTTGCCAGTTCAGGCGAACCGGTAGGCAAGATTCTGGCTGGCCCTGCCCCCGCCCGCCTCGCCCCGCCCCTTCCAGGAGTTCCCCACGTGCCCCGTTTTGGCTCCCAATTAAGTGCAGGGAGGCCCACTAGGCCCAAAATGGGGGTGGGGGTGTGGCACGCTCCCCTGTGCCCCATTTTGGCTCCCAGGGGGCTGAAGGGAAACCCACTAGACCCAAAACGGGGTGCAAGCAGGTGCAACGCACCCCCCACATCCCATTTTGGTTCTCAGGTGGCTGCAGGGAGGTCCACTAGGCCCAAAACTGGGCATGGCAGTGCAGCACCACCCCCCTGCCCCATTTGGGCTCCAGGGAGCTTTAGGAAGGCTTACTAGGCTGCATGACTGGGAGCCGCACTAATCATCTGGGAGGCAGCAATGGACAGCACCCGATCAGCTAGGAGATTAATCAGTTCAGTCAGACCTTCACGAGATCTTTTTTCCCCTGAGAAGTTGGGAGGCCTGACTGAACTTTTTTAAAACTGGTAGTCACATGGTCTTCTTTTCTTGCCCTGCACACAGAACGGAGCTAGAAAGCAGGTTAGTGAGGGAATGGTGGTTGCTCTGGAATGGGGTGGAAGTGAGGATTTTGCATTATCTTTGCTCTGGAGTAGGGTGAAAGTGAGGATTTTGTATTATCTTTGCTCTGGGGTCAGGTGGGAGTGAGGAATTTGCATTATCTCTGCTCTTGGATCAGGTGGAAGTGAGGATTTTGCTTTATAATGCAAAGTCCTCACTTCCACCCTATCCAAGAGCAAAGATAATGCAAAATCTTCCATCCCATTCCAAAACAATGATAATGCAAAATCCTCACTTCCACCCTCTTCCAGAGCAACCACCATTCCCTCACTAACCTGCTTTCCAGCTCCTTTCTCCTGTGTGCAGGGCAACAAAAGACCATGTGACTACCAGTTTAAAAAAAGTTCAGTCAGACTTCCAACTTTGTGAGATCTCTCCCCCCCCCCACCGAAGTTGGAAGGACTGAACTTTTTTTAAACTGGTAGTCACATGAAGCAGGGATTTAGCACACTAGATAAAACCCAAGGTGTCTCTCACTTGAAAGATGTACGGACTTTAATTCCCAGAATTCTCCAGCCAGCCATCAAGGAGTTTCCACAGAAGATTGTGGAGAATAATAGAGGTAAGAATCTGTGGGAGTTCCGGATCCAGAAGTACAGGCAGGCATTAGATAATCAACCAGACACTGTAATAGTATACAAATTAATAGACAAAGACCAGAAGAGCTAGGGAGGCCAGGCAAGCGGGGCAAGGCAAGGAGCCCCTCTACATGAGTGATGTGGAGTTGGCCATGCCCACCCAGTCACATGACCACCCAGTCACATGACCACCAAGCCACACCCACCAAGCCATGCCCACAGAACCGGTAGCAAAAAAAATTGAATCCCACCACTGGATATAGATGATAGATAGATAGATAGATAGATAGATAGATAGATAGATAGATAGATAGATAGATAGATAGATAGATAGATAGAGATCGATCGATCTTTGGCTGTTCACAAGCATGATAATGACAATTGGTTGGCACAACTGGTTGTTATTAGCACATCACTGCTCTCACTTTGCCTGCAAAAGCTTCATTTAAAAAAAATGTCTCCCATTTCAATAGCTTGCAGTGTGTTTCTAATACTGTTAGCAAATTATTAAATCTGAACATATATAATTCTTGAATAACAGAGCCCACTAACGTCCATGTCAGTTTAGCCCTCATTAAAATCTGCACAAATAAATGGGGAAAAGTCTGAATGCATTTGATGAAACTCATATGAAGTCAAGAATGGGTTAAAATATGTCCATTGCTTATACCTGTGACATTTCTTAGCAGTCATTAGAAATTGCACATATTTCAAGAGATTGGATACCTGAAATTGTATAAAAACATTTGATACGTATTCATGAATCTCCTTGCTAGTTCTTTCTGTTGGTTCCCAGGAAACGAACAGGATTTGGATGCCAAAGAGTGGTACTAAAATGAAGGTGGCCCTCACAGCTTTCATGTACTGAATAGATTTTCTAAATTGTCTGATTCTTGACTTCTTTATGAGGACAAGAATGATCCTTACTAGGATCAAGAAGTTCACCTATAGAAAAAAAATGGAGACTGTTAATTTCATGCCAGCCTCATCTATATTTGAAAAAGAAATATCATGCAATTTGACAATAAAAACATCAACAGAGACTTTCAGGCCTAAGTCCCCCATGTTTGCATTAATGGATCTTTGACTAAATGGCTGTAATGATTATTGAATGCAACACTATGCTACCACCATTAAAGCAGCTTTTTCTTCTTGCTTAGCCTTTTTCTGTTTCATTATATGATTTTTAGCATAATAAGCGCTTCAGGGTTATTTTTTCTTTAAAAAAAATAAAATTCAGAAAAGTGATTTTGACTACACAATATATTTAAAAAGAGGTGAAAAGAGAGAGCGTTATCTAAGTAATATTTAATAATCCAGTAAGTAATATAAAAAATTGTATGTTGCACAAAGTCAAACAATAATTCACAAAAAACTACAATCAAAACCTCATGTTTGAAAAACAATAAAGCAATCCTTAGTTCTTTTCCATAGGATTTAAGCAAATTTATTTAAATATCCAGCTTCTTGTTTAATTTGCAGTTATCATGCTTGTCTTTCACTACTTACAACTAATTTTCTTCCTACTTCTTAATAAAGAATAACCCTCAGGCTTCCATTTTAGTTCCACCTCAAATGGTGGCTTGAATATACTTTTATACAAGTAAAGAAATTACTAATAAAACAGTTAACTGTCCTTTTTTTAGTCCTCAATCATTGTTTAGATATAATACATATTTATTCTTGATACCTAGTGATATCTAGTTTGGTCTAGTGATTAAGACACCAGGATAGAAACTAGGACCATGAGTTCAAGTCCCAACTTAGGCATGAAAGCCAGGTGGCTGTCTTTGGGCCAGTCACTCTCTCTCAGCCCAAGTCACCTCAGAAGGTGGTTGTTGTACGGAAAATAGGAGTAGGAAGGAGTAGGTATGTTCACTATCTTGAATTATTTATAAAAATAATAAAGGTGGGATAAAAACAAATAAGCAATAGTTTTTACATTACAAGTCAAATGTAGTCATATTATGATGAATGATCATTATTTTAGCTTCCATCAGCCAATAGCTGTGATCCAGTTTCAGCGATGTCAGGCACACAGGAATTGTTTTGCAGTACATATGTGTGTAAACAGAGTCAACTTTTGTTCTGTTCTTTCTAACTTTATGACATATGGCAGAAGAAGAAAGGGTATGAGATACGGCAAGCTCAGGTGCAATGCTGTGGTAGACTTTGGTTCTTAACCATTTTACTTTCTCATTGCTGTAGGATTGATGTGATGTGTCTTATACCCTGTAGCAACTCTATCTTTAGATACATTTCCATATTTATTAATTTTATAATGCACTGAATTTATTGCCTTAATACCTAACTTTGCAGTGAGTCAGCCTCCTCCCTGAACATAGCAATAGCACTTAGACTTATATACTGCTTTCCAGTGCTTCCCAGCTCTCTTTAAGCGGTTTACAGAATCAGCATATTGCCCCCAACAATTTGGGTCCTCATTTTACCAACCTCGGAAGGATGGGAGGCTGGGTCAACCTGGAGCCTGTCAGTATTGAACTCCTGTCAAATGAGCAGAGTTAATTTGCAATACTGCATTCTAATCACTGTGCCACCATCATAGATAAATATTTGGCATAAAAGTAGGAAAATATATTTGATGTTGAAATCATTGTGATATGTTCTTACCAAGAGAACACTGAAGATAGGCCCATCAATGATATAATATAAAAAAGTATCTGTTCTGTACCAGCAGCTGTAAAAAAAAAAAGTATAAGAGTATTCTTGCCACAATACTGGTTGTCTTTGGGTTAGGACTGCTCATTCAGCAACATTCAAAGTTATGACAGTGCTGAATGAGAGGAACTTATGAGCAGGACTCAAAATTTAGCAGTGTTCCCACAGTCATGTGATCGGGATTTAGGTCCTTGGCAACCATTTTGCAATTATGAGGGTTGCAGCATCTAGCAGTTCTGTGGTTGTCATTGTCACCTTTCCTACCTTCCTGAGGACTTTCAGGGAAGAAATAACAAATATGGCATAATAAAGAGCCCAAAAAAGCTACATTACTAAGTGATGTAGTCAGGTGACATTGAACTTTATCACTTAGTGCCAAGATTTTCATTCCCAATTGCCATTGTAACCCGAGGATTATCTGTGACTCCTTTAAATAAATCCCTGTAAAATGTGCTGGGTAATTTTAGTTTTGACTTACTAATCATTGAAATACAGGCTTCTGGCTACAGCATATGTAGAGACATGAATTAAAGGGACTCCTGTGAACAACAAATAGTTGTGGATTTTTTTAACAACATAGAGAAATTTATTTATTTAGCTACAATATTGCTTTCAAATATTAGTAACCTAAATGAATATTGAGGAAAACATGTATGTATTACCAAATGTATGTGGTTACCAAGAGTCAGCTAATTTGATACGACATAATCAATCAATAAAAAATGTCTTAGAGGAAAGAATGAATTTCTGCAAGGTTAGTATGCATCAAACAAAGCATCTAAAATTGATCAAAAGTAAGTATATAGTCCATGTTAAAGATAGCATAAGAGTCTGCATATCTAACTCAACATGTCAAGGAAGTAAAATGAGACCCTGGAACCCTATAGAAACTATCAATCACAATAATGGAAGGAGATAGGTTTGGGGAGGGGGCTTAGAAAACCTTCGGAGATTCAATGCAGCATGTTACTTTTCCCGTGATGACAGTGTATCTTACTACAGTGTGTGTTTTTGCAATGTAGAAAGAAGAGGAAGTGAAAGGAAAACAACATACCCCAGCCGAAATAATAATACCACCGCAAAGCCTGTCTTTTGGCAAATACGTTTACCACAGTGACCGTGTAGAGGTAAATGCCTTCACAGTGCATCCAGAAGAAGTTGCAAAGAAAAAAATACTGGTAGGAGATGTGAAACACTTTACATACCTGCGGGCAGGCAGAAGCACAGACTTAGTACAGCATACAATTCATGCAGGCTCTTTTATAATACACCACAGATAATTTCTATCTGATTTAGCAAACAAGCAAATGTGAAGAGGAAGATTAAACTTCCGAAGCTGTTCTCTGATTCAAAAGGCCTTGTCACTCCTAGCTTTGAATCAGTATTCCCAATTAGATGCTGATAAATTTGAAACAGTGAAAACAATATCATGCCTACTTACTGCAGGAGTTGCAATCAGTGGCTGCTGCTGAATATTTCCTTCCAGAGTAAATGATAGAACATAGTAGCAAATAAAACTAAAAAAGAGATTCTTATGCAAACTGACCCTTGGGCATCTCAAGCTCCTATAATGAAACACAGGAGAGAAAATTATTGTATATCTCTTTTGCATACAGAATAATTTTGTATCAGATATAATATTTAAGTAACAGTGATTTTGTCTTGTTCAGCACACATCCATCCTCTCAGTGCCAAGCAGTTACTCATCAGTTAGCTTCTTTGGAAGGAACTTCAGATCCCAAGAGAAAAACCCCTTTCAGTTCAGGATGGGATGTTTACAAAAGGAACAAATTCATCTGATCAATTTAAAGGATTATTTTTTTTAAATCAACTTTTCAGAAAAGCCAGACAACTTTCAAAGAGTCTAGCCAGTGATGACTGCATTTTTAATTTTATCACTGCTTTTATTCTTCGACTAAGCGTCCACAATGTTTAAAGTGTTTGCATGCAGATGAAGCTGATAAATATATATATATATATATATATTCCAGAATGTCTTGTGGCAATGGTGCTAGGTGACAGGACTGGGCATGCTTCAAAAATGATTGGAATCATTGTTTCAGACCATGTATGAGACCAAGACTTTCTTGTTATTTTATTGCTGTATAGATGTCCTAATTAGGTTTCTAAAGCTGGGAAGAATTGTGCAGAACCTGAAAAAGAATACATACTTTAATGAATAATAGAGAAATACTGTCCTTGCTTGCAATCCAAAGCACTTCTCTCAAATACTGTTTGGTGTGTGCAGAATGCTACAATTTTATTTCAGTGCACTACCGTACTCTGATGGGCATTGAGCTAACCAACATCTGGACATCATGCTTCCCTCGCCCAGAATATACAACCTGGAAATCTCTGGAGGAAAAACTAACAAATAGGGCAAAGTAAGAAGGAAAGTAAGGTCTTTAAAAAAACCAAAGCCAAATGTTTTTAAAAATTGACTTGAATATTCTTTTAAAATACCGCAAAGCAACAGAGAAAGGGTACCACTAGAGCAGGTCCCACTGCATTCTGATGAGTAGAAGAGAAGAAAATTCTGTCCATCCAGACACAATGCAGAAGACATGAATGGATGGGGAAGGGCAAAGGGGAACAATAGAGAGATATGGAGAATGTTGCATAGTGTGAATATATAGGTGAACGATATAGTAAACTAGAATCAGTTACTGAATAGTACTTATTTCTCTTCTCATGTATGATTTATTCTGTTTACTATTTCATTTTCCCCCTGCACTTTGTATAGCAATGCTTACCTCAAAAAGAAACAGAATGAGTATATTGATTATATATGTATGATGTATGTTGTAGTACATTTCCCCCAAAGGGGAAAAATATTTTTTTATTTGTGAAGTTCAGAATAGGACAAAATATTTGTTTTCTCAAACTGACTGCAGATAAATCAATTACCACAGATGACACAAAATAATTTTATGATACAACAACAGATAAACAAAATCAGGATGGATTTTTTCTGTGCTCAATGATAGTTACTTGATGTAATGCTAGTGGGAAGAAACAGTAATTCTTCCCTTTACAAATCATAAATGAATTGAGAAAGCCTTATGTCACAATGCAAATTGCTATTATGACAGCCATTGTTATGTTTATAAACCACAAATCACATCAGAGAAAGAAACATGTTGCAAAATCCCTTTCCCCAAGAAAATATTTTTATAATAGACAATAGGAAAGAACACATATGTCCTTCTTGTCTTCAGTTCTAATAGAGTGGCAATCTTGACATGTTATAGAGAAGCAGAAAAACAGATGCCACAGATGTCTTAGCACATTTTTTTTCCTCATAGCTTTGGATCCATGGAATGAACAGAGAAGATGAAGCCATGGCAACCTGGAAAATGGTGCAGCGATAACACAGCTTCAGTTTGTAATACCTATTTGAGGTATTGCAAGAAGGGGAATTTGGATTCCTTTATGGAAGGGCAGTATATTCAACTCAAAAACATCTTTTGATTTCAACATTTGGTCCAGATGCAAAGCAACAACTCCTGAATTTTTATTAATATTGAAAGGCATTTGGAATCATTGCAAATCTAAGTTCCACCAGCTTTGAGGACAAGTGCCCTCAAAACCTGATTAAAAAAAACAAAACATGAGTGGTGTTACAGAATAAAACCCACAACTACTGCAACGATGGAATCTTAGTGCTCTCTTTGTCCTGGACTATGTGCTTCCAGATTGGGACTGCAGAGACACCTCCATGTTGACGGATAAACTGCACAACAGTGTGTCTACTTTGAACTCAAAGGAATACCATACACACTTGGAATTATTCCAAATCGAAGTGTGTAGAATTTCTAAAAAAATCTCAAACTAATCATTTATTTACTTACAAGATTTAAAGAGCCAAACGCTATGTGGCTTACACTAAAATAGAAGAGAAGAAAAAGAAAACAGTGAAAAGTAAATCTTGTGCATCCAAACAGACATGCTCACAACAAACAGAGCTCCTGGAAGAACAACCAAGTTTCTAAAGACTTCCGGAGCATCTCAGCATGGGAGCCAAATGCATCTCTACAGTGATATCATTTCAGAGGGCAAGGGTTGCATAGAGAAGCCATCCTCACTGACTTCTAATAGATGGCGTTGCTTGGTAGATGGGGCCCAAAATACACTAGCTTCACCCAATCTTACCAGAGGGTAAGATAGGAGATAGCTGGTCCCTCAGATAACATGGCCCATAAAAGGCTTTATAGATGATAGCACATTATGAAAAGCTTTATAGATGATAGCACATTTTTCTTCATGGGAGAAAGAGAGAGAAAGAGGGAGGGAGGGAGGGAGGGGAGAGAGAGAGAGAGATGTATCTTTGTATTTCATACAATTTTGCAAACAGGTAAACCACACACTGCTGAAAATTTAAACAATACTTACTTAAAACAGAGGAATATGCCAAGGGAAATCAACAGTGAAACAATGGAAAGGCTAAAGCCAGCAACAAAAATGTAGTAGTTATTCCAAATTGTCTTGAACATCTAGAAATAATGGTGGAAACTGAATGTAGAAAGCTGTTGTCATGCACAATAGTTCCTGTTGCAAGTGTTTCATGAAATATAAAAGCTCAAAGTAATGCATACATATACCACTAATAATCATCACAATAAGTACATAATCATGATTTAAGGTCCAAGGGTATTACATCATAATATTTATGTGATGTTTGTTCAATTTCTATGGCCGGCCATCTCAGTCAATGACTCTGGATGGCTCACAATTCAAAAAAATATAATACAGTTAAAAATATTAAAAACATTTTAAAACAGTAAAAACAGTAAAACCAACAAAAACACTATACACTTCCAAATTAAGTATACACAGGAGCAAGATACTTGGCGAATTAGTAATATACCTGGGGCTCTTGGCCCATTCAGCACCCCAGGCAAAGGAACAGAGCCAGTTTTCTTGGGCTGTACAAAAGACTAACAAGGTGAGGTCATTCTGCTCTACAAAGAAAATAATTTCCATAGACAATGGGCCATTGCAGTAAAAGCTTGTCTTCTGACATTATTTGTGTGACTGGATCTGCAGCATGCTCATTCTGTTCCATCAGGTTGTACTGGTAGGGACATTTGAAATTTATAGTTCTTTCTCTATATGGTGGCAGTGTGGTGGCTGAGTATTTAATATAGCAATAGCACTTAGACTTATATACCGCTTTGTAGTGTTTTACAGCCCTCTCTAAGCGGGTTTACAGAGTCAGCATATTGCCCCCAACAATCTGGGTCCTCATTTTACCCACCTCGGAAGGATGGAAGGCTGAGTCAACCTTGAGCCGCTCAGAATCGAACTCCTGGAGTGAGCAGTGAGTTAGTCTGCAGTACTGCATTCTAACCACTGCGTCACCACGGCTCTATATGCTCTATTATGCCATTAAATCCAAACCTATTTAATATAAATTTACTATGAAGCAGGGCTACGTTTTCACCATTTGTCAGTCTTTTATAGGCAACATTTTTCATTAACCAGAACACCAATATTTGGTTTGGTTTTGTTGTTGAATGCCAATATAAAATCCTTGTACTTTAATCATCTGAAACTTGGCAGGATTTATCTCCTCAGAAGAGGCAACTATGCCTGAAAATTATTCCCAATTCTGCCAAGAAAGAAAAATGATACAGTATTGGCAATTTGCAAAGGAAAAAAATGTTTTGTCTTTAATTTGGCATGTGTCACCTTCTCATAAAAGGTTATAATGCCTGCAAATTTAACTCATTTTCAAATTAACGTTAATCAAAAGCAAGCTAAAAATGATTAAATAAATACATTCTGTCACACAGAAAAAAATGCAATTGCTAATTATTTTCCAGTTAATGATTCATGGGAACATGGAGGTTTGGGGTTTCTCTTCAGTTCTAAGATATCAACCCAAATTGTAGGGCCATCATGAATGAAAAGTGGCCAGCCTGAGAGCAAAAACTGGAATTATGAGCCTCATTGGGGATGAAAACGCATAATTTGGTGCCCTTAATGCATGGAAGGAAATAGACTAGTGCTTTTCAAATGTGGTAACTTGAAGATGTGTGGACTTCAACTCCAGAATTCTGTGAATTGAAGTCCTCACATCTTGTAAGTTGCAAAATTGGAAAAACACTGGAAAAGGCCACCCTTATACTTCTATCCAAATACAGGTTGTAGGTGAGGAACAGCCCTGGATAGAGAAATCTTCAGCGAACGTAGCAGTTTCTTGTAGCAGAAACTTGTAACAGAATCTATGGAGATTCTCAGTCATCCAGGTCATAGTTGTCCCAAATACGTTTTTTTCAAGAGGCAACTGGACTGTCTGGTTTTTCTTTGAAGATATTTTGATTCTCATCCAAGAAGCTAGCTTCTTCAGAGTTGAAGAAGCTTCTTGGATGAGAAGCAAAACATCTTCAAAGAAAAACAAAAGTCCAGTTGACTTGAAAAAGCACCTTTAGGATTTCTTCACCACAACTTCAAACAACACAGAGCAGCTTCCAGAAGCTGGAGCAGGCAACCACTGTTGTTCCTCCTGCTTTGGGCAGGGATGTTTTGCTCTCCTCTCTACTGGAACATGCTTTCATCCGATCAACCTGAACAATGCTGAATTCACCTAACTCTCCCTGCTGCCCTCCTGTTGGCTGGGGTGGATGAAGAGAAACTGTTGAAAAGGAGAAAGTCACTGATAGCAAGCAGGGACTACCATCTGACCTGCCTGCTGCCAGTTGATTTTAAACTCTGTCCCAGAACATCCTTCTACCTGCAGATTATCAAGGCAAGGCTGCCATCATTCAAGACATCTTTGCATTCTTAGCTACTAGGAGTGGTCTAAGAGAATGATGGGAAAGGAGAGTAGAAATGGGAATCAGTAGTATTGCAGCATCTTTAAGGAAAGCCCAGAAAACTTCATGAAGTGAGAAGCATGTAGAACACTATCCCTGCCCTAGTAGCAGGTACAAGGATGCATTCTTGGTATGGTCTACTTCAGCTGAGCCAGCAGATTGTTGACAAGCACTATCCTGAGCTATGACAATGCCTTGATGCAGAATGCACAAAATTGCTTGGAGGACTTACTAGAGGCCACAAGTCTACCAGATTGTTCAGAGGGCAATGAGGGAAATGAACTTAGAGCTGGTATCTTGATAGAATGATTACTGAAAAAGACATGGACCACTGCTTCAGTTTCCTCCATTCCACATGAGCAAATATGCTCCCCAAAGGTAATATCTTGATACCTTCACATAGAATGCTGTTTCACACGGTAACTGGTGGTCTTGAAACATTTTTTAAAACCTTCCAGAAGCTCAAATCTAGTTGTTCACCAATGCAAAAAATCCGATGTGTAAGAACATGGTCATATTCCTCTTACCCTTATTCCTTATTATCTTACAATAATTCTTGATATTCATGAATTTTCTATTTTTTTCCTGTTAAATCTATTTTCGATGTGCTTCTTTAATGAGTCTGAAAGTTATCAAATAGAATATGTGGCACCAGTTCTTTCAGACAAATACTACAATTTTAACCAAAAATGCAAAGCCAAAAGCAAACTTTGGCTTCAACCTGTGGACCACAAACTGCATTGATTGCCAGTTTGCTTCTGTGTTCAATTCAAGTGCTAGTTTTGACCTTTAAAACCCTACATGGCATGGGGCCTGCAATCCAAACTAAAAAATGGATTACCATTCTTCGTCAGAGATGTTTTAATAGTGGACAGTCTTCAAGGTCCCTTCAATCTCTATGTTGTGTGATTCTATTATTTAATTGGGCCGTGTAGATCTTTAAAAGGATGCTTTGGGTTCTTGGAGACTCAAGCAAAGCACCCCCTCAGTCCTACTTGTTAATCCAATGCATATTATAAGCGTAAAGCAAACAGGAAGCATTGCTTTGTCCCTCTTCTGAAGCTTCTATAACACAATAGAACAGACTGCAAATTAAAAAGTGTTATAAGTAGCTATACTGTAACCAATCTTCTGTCCAGGTGTAGGTTAAGGGCTTTTTCCTCTGATAGCAGTAACTTTTCAAATGGATGAATAAGTCAACTGTGTGTCTCAGTTAAATATCACTGTCCCCAGCAGGATAACTACTATTAGTCTGCTATAGGTAAATCAGTTGAGATTTGTATTGCAAGTAATCAACAATGTACCTTAATCAATTGGAGGAATTGCTCCAGAGCAGCAATAGGTTGATTCCTATCCAATAGGATTATAACTTAACAGAAGGCAGTGGGGAAGTGCCCAAAATCTAAATACTACTCCAGATAACATAATATGTATTAGGTCTTTTTAAACATACTTGCTTATTCACAGGGCATTATTTTTTGCAGTGTGGTAGAATATGGAATCAAATGTGTTATTATAATCAGTATGAGACAACATCCTTCCATTTCTTAATGTAAATGTTGTGCTTGTGAACATTTCCAGATGGGAACAGCCCTGGGGATCTGAGTTGTTTATTTTTACAACATGCTACAAATTAGACGAAATAATGCAGATTTCCTCCTGATGTTCCCCCAAGTTCTTTCAGTGCGGAAGTACAAAAGTTGTCTTACCCATTACAGGGAAAAAGTAGTTCTAGCTCCCTTCAAATTGTAGATTTTTTTTCATTAAACTCAAGAACTGAACTTTTTCATTTCATTCAACATGAACTCAACAAACATATATTTTCATATACAGTGAATCTGTTGACATATACCAGCTACTATATCTGACTCATATCTAACCAATAGAATACTTTACATACATAGCATACTATATATAAATTATGGTTGGTGGGAAAACTGTTGCTCTAAATACAGGTTAGATTTAATGAAATCATCTGTTCCATCAAAATAAGGAATTTTTAAAGGAATTTATTATAAGAAGGCATCTAAGCTCTGTTACTATGATTAAGGAAGGAAAGATCAAAACTGAGGCTTAAAAATAAACAAACAAAATTACCTAGCACACCTTGCCATTTTTCTACAAATTGTTAAAGAATTTGGACAGATCAGTATAGAATCCCAATATTTCATTAACGTGATTTTTGTTTTAAATTGTTTTTAAGAATTGAGACATTATGTGACTTTTTGCTAGCTTGTTCTCAAGTGTCAGAAACAAATGACTTAAGTGTCCTACAAGACAAATGTTCTTTAATCACCTAATGCACTAATCTATACTTAACCCAAGTCCTAAATTAAGTATCCTACAAAAATATAAATCAAGAAGCAACCATCAATCACATATGAGTTTGATGAACAGATTTAAGAAACCATTGACTGGCAGACTGTTGTCAGTATTGAAGAAGTTGCATCCCTCTTTTAAAAATACCAGGTTTTAGCTGTGGACTGGTAATAGAATTTTAAAAGAAGATATACAATGACTTCATATTTTTATTGAAATTATTTCCTCCCCATTTGCTCCAGCTCATCAAGGGTAACATAAAAATGCAGATCAGGCAAAAACATAATCCTCAATTTGGATCCAGCAGTTTTTATTCTAATATGTTTTCTGGAAATATTAAAATTTATTATAGTTTAGTTTCCATTAAAGTTTAATGATGATGTGTGTAGTGAAGCCTATATTGTGTCTTCGCTTTAATTTTGTTTGGTTATTGAGTTCATAATCTGCTCAGGAATTTCACATCCACAGAAAGCAGTGCCATGGTCAACAACAACAACAACAACAACAACAAAGAAACAGCAAAGATAGCATGCACAGATAGGACAGCCCTCAAATTATTTCGAGTCTGACCTCTGCTGGATCACTAAAGAAAATCTTTCTATATAAAATTAAAAACAAAGTGGTAGCTATGGTTGAATTTTAGATTATCATTATTGAATTTCAGATTGCAAATGAGAGTTATGCTAATATCCTATTCTCTTTCCCTTCCTTTCCCAAATATTTGACTAACTAATATTTAGTTCCTTATAGAATACAAAACAATAGATTGGGACATCTACAATAAATCCAGAGCACCCAGTGATATCACATCCTATATCTTCTTATTATATAAATTATTTTTAAGAGAAAATGGAAGGAGACTCAGGGCTGCTATATATATAGTAGTAACCACATACTGTATATAATGCCCAGTCTTTCTGGAATCTCACGTGTTGCAGTGTGGAATGTTTTCACCCAATTCTATATTAAGTATAAGTCATCAATTTAAGAGCTTTCAAAATGACTGGCAATTCTATTCTGATTTCCCAAAAAGTTTTTTACTGCTCTGTTGAGGTAATGGATTTACTAATCCATCAGAGCCTGCTAAAATGATCAATACTTCAGTTCTGGACAACCATGGAATATTCTAGAGTGTCACAGTGTATTAGTTTCTTTAATGTACAATGTTAGGATTCTCTATGCTTTTTTATGGCTCGAAATTGTCTCTTGTTTGTAGAACAAGATAATGTATATCTGAAGTATCATGTCATTATACAGAAATGCTTTATTAGATATGAATTACAGAGAAATCCCACATAATGTAGAATTTACCATTTGTTTTTATTAAGCTACCTCTTAATGCTCACCCTCAACAAAAGATTAAGAGCATTCTCACAGCTATGGTTTCTTTTCCTAGGTTTCCTGTAATATAAGCAGGAAAAAAAAACATTAGTAAACCCACTGGGATTTTTTTCTCTCATGGCTTTAAAGTTCTAAGGAAGAGATAAGAGCCAACAGCAAATAACTGGATTTAGAATAAACTCAGAAATTATCACACAGGCCTTTCCTCTGCCACAATTTGTCAAATCTGCTGATAGGAAACAAATTCTATTCATAAAGATTTTATTGTGGGGGTGGGGGGCTCTCTTGTGACTTGGTAGCAATTCAATTATAGTTTTGTGAGATAGTGAGCCCGGAGAGGGAATCCAGACTGACAAGAAATATGACAGGACAGTTACAGAGTGTTTATGCAATTAAACTTTCACTGACAATACCTGCAGAATGATGAATGCATGGGCGGAGGTATTTGTGCACAAGCAATGCCCCACAAGTATTACACATTTTTCATTATTATACAACTGTTCAGCCCTTGCAAGAATAGCCTGGAGTGTCTTGGAAAAGTGTTCCCCTTTTCAGCATGTTAACCAAATGTTTTCTTTTCTTTCTTTTCCTTTTTTTCCCAGTGAGTTTTAATGTGCCAGGTGATAAAAGAACATCTATTTTAGTGAAATGTTTCTAGAAGATTATGATTTAGCATGAGTTTGACACATATTAATTTTGAATTCTTAAACAGGGTTTATTCTTTTTCTACCTGAAACTTTATATCGTTTCCAAACTGAATGGATATTGCATAATTAAACTGAAAGGTTATTCATTTTATGCATATAAGTGCAAAGGGCATCATAAATGTGGGGTTCGACTGATTGTAGATTAAGAAAGAAAGGAGAAACTTAAAAAGCCTTTTGTAGTAAACCACAAAAGCTTATAGACTAGATTAATATGGTTACTTAATCATCCCTATTATAGTGTGTCTGTCTTCCAGGTATATATAAAATCAGAAGGCTTATTTGAAAAGCGCTAAAAGATTATGCCGAGTTCCCTGAGATATTACAATCGTCATTTTCAATTTTCATGTGAAGTGGCTAGTTTGTTTTTGATTTTTTTAAAAGCATACTTCTAAAGTGTATTGATCTGGATTAGTCTATTCATTAAAAAAATGATTTGTGGAACTTAGTTAATTTATACCAGTCTTATCTTTCTTTTTTCAAATGGGTGAAATTGTAGAGGGGAAAAAAGGTGCTATTGTAATGAGAATTCATATCATACAAACCTAATCTACACATGACAAATGCTTTGAGTTTATGTAGACAGCACATTGAATAATGTCTTTGACAAGAGCAATTAGAAATATGTGCTGGATCATATTCCTTAAACTTGAATAGCACTACTTAAAATACCTCAATTATTCAAACTTACAAATCTGTTAAAATCACTTTGATTATATTGCTGTATTTGAATAAAACACTGAAGGTAGCCCGTATTTTTTGTGGACATATATTCAGGAATGCTTCTATACTCCTGTCATTAAAGAAGCTTTGATGTAAATGTATAGTGTTTTCTCAATAGACTGGCTTTCTTCCAGCTGCAGTCATAACAATTGAAAGCACTGGAAGGGGATGAATATCTTAATGTACACCAAAAATATATCCAATTAATTCAACAAGGTTTGATGTAGTTGGAAATGCAGGGTTTCATATATGAATCATCAGCTGAACATGTGGAAGTGTTCATATGTGGAAAATTATATGCACTGATTCTTCTTAATAGATTAGCTTAATTACTTTAGCTTCAGGTTGTAAATAATAGTATAAAAACTAAACGCGAAAAGTGCAATCATATATGCTGAACCATAGCTGAGCTATAGTTTTCAAGTATTTAAAAGAGCCAAATTGTCATAGTTCAGAGTGTGCTGGGAAGTGATGCCTCTGTATTGTTGAGTACCCGTTTATATGTGAATAAATAATATGAACACAAATATTGGTAGCGATTTCTCAACCCCAAGATATATTTTACAGTTATTGTAGTACCAGAATCCTTTTTATATGGACAAAATATGCAGCCATCCAGCCACTAACCTTGAATAAAAAAATGTATTTTAAAATGTATTTTTCTTGAAACTTTTTATTTTCCACAAAAAACTGATACCTTTCCACCCCAAAATAGTTTTCACATTACTTAAATGTTGGAAATTGCATGGCTGTGTTCCTTTCTTTAAAAAAAAATCCAGACCTACCTAATCCTGTTAATTCAAAGTGAATAACAAACAGGACTAAGACTTTTCCCAAGTTGTTACATTTATTCAACCTGCTTGTGTTTTGTTCTTCATCATAATTATTTCCAAGTCAAATCTGTGCTGATTTCCTTGTGGACTTACATAGCTCTGACTAACTTAAAGAATTGAGCTGGGATAATTCTCACTATTCCTTGGGGGTCATGTTCTCTGTTTTTTTCCAAGGACATTTTTATTACAAAGCTGATGAAATTTGCATATTAATTCATTTCTTTCAATTTTTTAAGATTAAATGTTGTCAACATGTATCAGTGCAAGGCTCTGACAGTGCTGATGAAATGGGTCAGTCAAGCTTGAACATTTAGAGTAATGCAGCCATCTGCAACCTCCAAACCCCTTGTGTAGTTTAGTGCTACCAATGCAACTTGATTAAAAAAAA
Organism: Oxyrhabdium leporinum; assembly: GCA_032468155.1. Classification (NCBI taxonomy): domain Eukaryota; kingdom Metazoa; phylum Chordata; class Lepidosauria; order Squamata; family Cyclocoridae; genus Oxyrhabdium; species Oxyrhabdium leporinum. Next base: position 60,180 of record JANHFL010005448.1, read on the forward strand.
ACTTTTATTCAATGAAAGATATTGAAACATTATCTATAAAATGATACGTGATATTGTTGCCATTTGTGAGAACAATATATGCTGTCATATATTTGATAATGGTTCTAAGTATCTCCTTGAGGACGAAGTTAGTGAGCTTGTCAATCACAATTAAACTCTAGTAGGGAAAGTTAGTTTCTTGCTAGTCTATAAACATAGATGTGCTATACATGCATTCAGAAGTACAGTGTAAAATAATATTTTTAACCTTGCCAAAACTTTGATGATATTACACTGAGCTTATTATCTTTTGGGAGGGCTTTCACTGTTTAAACAGCAGTGTTGAATTATTAGAGTTAGTTCCTCTCTCTATTAAAATATAACCATATTTTGTTATTTGTATTTTGCCTGCTTTCAAGATTCTGGATGGCTTACAACTATAAAAGTAGTTGTATAATAATAGTAATCAATTGAAGCAATAGTTAAAATTACATGCCTACTGTTTTCCTAATTCAAGTTAAAGCCCCAAAGGCCCCAAAGAACCACAGTTTTCAGAGCCCCATCTAAAGGATGGAGATGATTCCCATGAAGGGGGGGGGACAAGATGTTCCAGAATGAGGTGGATGTTACCAGGATGGCAATACATTTTCAAATATATTATTTTTTTCAGTGTACCAAAGTTTCTGCTCTTGGTTTTGAGCTACTGATATCCTTACGTTATTATTGGTTTCTGTGTAAGCCAATTTTCTATTACGTTATTTCTTTAGAACTTTATTGTTTAATTTAATTAAATGAGGACAAAGTCAACATGCTTTGCATATAGGCGGTGCTGCTGATTTTCTGCACACTGCCACCTCCTGCGTGGATGCAAATCAGCGTAGCTTTGTTTGCAACAAAGAGATATTTCTAGTGATTAGGAATACAGGGTTTAAAACAATAATTGGCTACACTGATAGATTTAAATTGATCAATTAATTGTTAAATTAAAAATATTTTGATTTGCTTCCTGTTTTTTTCAGAACCAGGTTTTAAATGCTTTAAAGCTGCAATCTTCTATCAGCTGGAAGTAAGCCTCACTGAATTTCATAGTTTTAAATAGGAATGTATAACAGTGCTATTACTGATTACAAATAAAATCATATATACACATAATAGATAATTAATATTGCTTTCTCACAGCCTTTTCTAAGGTGTTGTCTAGTATTGTTTTTTGTAAGGTTAGATCTAATAAATTTTTATTTCTCTAAATACAGAAGTAATAATACATTACTGGGTGGGCTCCAGTGGCATTCTGACTTTAGAAACCTTGTTCCTTACTAACTAAATATTTCCCCTTAATTCTGCAACTCTCCACAAATTCCAAAACTGTTGCAAAGGTTGCCTTAGTCTTCGATAAAAGATTTGAGGATATGAGTGGAGAGTCCACAGGCAGAGAAAAGAACTAAAGTCCCTTCACACTAATAAAAGTCTGATAGCACGGCATTAGATCCACTTATTATTTATGCTCATACACACATTCAATTGATGAATTAATCAGTTAATCAAGAAAAATTCATATTATTAATCAGTTGACAGTCCTATTAATAATCTATGAGCCTAGTCATAGAGAAACAGTGTATGGAGAAAAGATCACTCATCTGTTCCTCAGTAATATATTTGAACAATTAAGCTAGGGAGTTTTCATGGATCCCCAACTATCTTTCAGTGCTATTTGTCTGTTCTGCTCATTTGAACTTTCTGCAAGAGTTCAGAAAGCCCATGACAGTTCACCAATGATGTTTGTTTTTGATTTTGATCTCCTAGCAGTAGAGCAGTAGCTTTGAGCCTTCTAGGTTAGTTGCAGGCATAGAGCATTTTAAAAAATCATGTCTTTCATGTTGGACAGTTAAAAAAAAAGAGTTGTTAAGTATTTGACTATTAAATATATTCATTTCATAATAACAAATATCTGGATTGCACCTACATTCATATATAAAAAACAGAAGGAGAGCTGCACATATACAGAATATTGCATTGGAAAATCAAAATCTGGCTTCATATTGTAGACTTTGAAAATGTCAGTTATGAAATATTTAGACCATGCAACACAGTCTTCGACTTTTGGTTATAAAATTTTAATTTCATGAGTTGCTAGCTGTCCAGTTGTTCAATACTTGTAATACTACAAATCTATGGTTATCAGCTTCTAAACTTTAAACCAAATTAGTGATTCTGCTAAAATTAAATTACAATGATTTGTCAGATATACATACATGCTATAATTTGTTGTCTATTTCTGCATTTTAAAAATAAAAAATAAACTAAAGGGGTCAAATGAAATACACAGCTCACAACTATTTTTTACATGAATCATACCCAGTTAATTGCCATATGCTACATTATAAAGACAATCAGAATCATTCAGCTTATCTGTATATTCATTTTAACATCAGCCTTTCTTATTGTGTCTGTATATATTCCTATAATCCATATCTGTAGTCTAAAATGCAAACAATGAAAACTAAGAGGCTATGAAAAATGCATTGCAGTATGGATAGAACAATCACAGAAGAAATTTATGAGCAAATGAAGTACCCCATAGAATTTGGCAGTTTATTAGAAATTTAAGTGGGCTACTTTCATAACAACTCAAATTGTAAAAGCTAAAATTGTGGTACTTTTAAAGACAGATTTGATGAATGAGTATAAGTACTGAATTGGCACAAAACCATACACAGTTCAAGATACATAAAGGGTACTTCTGGAATTCAAGTAGATTGGATTTAATTTTTTTAAATGCCTAACTTCCTTTCAAAAGATAGGAACAATAATTTCTTATACACTAACATTTGCAATGTCAGTTAGTAAAAGAGGCAGACAAATTCCCCGAAAACCTGGGTTGCATCTACTGGCAACACTGTTCCTGCACATGTCATCATAATATCTAGGTTCAATTTATTTGAAAACTTACTTCCACACAAGACTTTGTGTATAGACTTTGAATAGTGAGATTGGCAGCATATACTGTAAATTAAAATTAAATAATTAATAAACTATATTATACATATACATATATATAGTATATATGGTTTATATAGCATAAAACTATATAAAGAACTTGGATCTCAAATGTAATTCTCAGATTTTGAAAAAGTCAAGACTCATTGAAAGAGAAAAAGAAACACTATGATGCCTCATAAAATCATTTTATTCAATTCATAAAATTCTACACTGATAATTAAAAATTGTATTATTCTTTTGTTTAACATAATAGTGAATTAAAGCATTTCAGTTTAGCTTACAACTTTCCTATCCTTCACCCATCCAGTTTGACTTTTCTTTATCAGACTTTATATGTAATTCAACATATTACCATGGGATGTTAAAAAATTTTTTAAAATACTTCCACAGTTAGTTAACATAATGTTCAGCTATTTTTACTTTTATCTACAATACAGGCAAGAGAGAGAAGAAGAGATTTCCACTGTTCAGCTATTTCAAAGGCCATCTTAAATCACTGACATAATGGCAGATTTTGAAATCTAGGCATTCATCATGATAATTTCCTGTTCACATCCCCAGAGCTGGTGCAAAAATGCAGGCAGCTGTGTTGATACATTATATGTCTCTGTGTTTGTTTATAATGGGTTTTAATTGCCCATTCAAAACCAAGCCAGCCCAGAATGTGTTACATTATCACCAGAATAACTATCAATAATGTGACTGGAAGAAATGGTTTTTCTCTCAACTCAGGTTTTCAGCTAAGCTGAGATGGAACAAGGAAGCTTGTTCCATGAGAGACAGTTATCATCTCTGCTTTAACTATTGCATGAAATACTCACATGAAATTATGAAATGTCTACATGAAATATTTCATCCACATGAACCTTGTCTCCACTGCAACACATTCTTGCTTTTCAAAACATTGCTTTGCATATGTACAAGTGGATAAGATGTGCCTCTCACTGTTTTCATATTATAATACTAATCACAAATGGGTGTAATTTAAAATTGGCCTATGCTGCACCAATAAGGTGCTTGAAACAGAAATTGGGGAGTGCACTGCTGCCCTTGAATTTGTGCATAGCTATTATTCTATTAAACAAACTATGAACACAGATGCCCTTTTGGAGCTCCTAAATTCTAAGTTAACATAATAATCGCTTAGTTATTTCTTCTATATAAAGCTTGTATAAACCTAGCAAACCCTTGCCCTAATGGCACATTTAAATTCATGTTTATTATTCTATCCTTTTCATAGTGTCCTTTTTGTTCGTATGGGTATTTCTGTGTCAACTACAGTATTCAAATAATCATTAGCCATTGTCTGGAGACTCCACTCAAAATATTATCTTCCACAGACTGAATACACTACTTTCTCAAGAAAGACAACATCTGCAAGTGAAGGTTTTAAAACTTGGATAATAGAAGTTTCAGCACAACTAACTATAAACATTCCAGTGAATTAAATTTCATGGCCTGAAGTATATTCTGGGATATAAAGCTTTTTAGATGAAGAATTGTATTCCCTTTCCCATAGTAGCATTCAGATCCCCTTTAAGTTCAGCAAATTTTTGAACAATATGTCTTGAGAAGTATTTGTCACTATGCACTATTGAGGTTTCCCTGGGATGGCCATGGGTATAAGAAGTGGAATTTGAATAAGAAAATAATAAAATCATTGGGATAGTTAGTTAAACGTTATATTCTAACAGTGGCCTACTGGACATATCAGGGTAATCTCAAACAGGTCGTGAATACTCCCATTTGCAGTAACTACTAATAGGAAACATATTAATAGATGATTAACCATTAATTATGGTTTTCAGCCAATAATGCAAATGGAAGAATGTTACAGTGAATTTTAGTTCCACGTGTATTATTTAGGATTTCCCTACTACTCAATTCTTAAAAGCAGAGAAGTTTTTTGAAGATTATTGCTACATGGTGTGTCTGCATGTTAAACACTCAAATCAAAGCACATATTTATATATATTTTTCAATGTATATTTTTCAATGTTTTCCTCCACACTTGCATTCATTATATTACTTGGATTAATTCTTCCTTTAACTTAGAAAGATCTCTGATAACAAAGTGATTGCTTCTCATGACAATAGTGTAAATATTGAGCATATCAAGATATGAACTCATGGAAGGTAACAAAAATTAAACTCTCCAGATTTTTAAAATACTTCATTAATGTTATGCAGTTGTTTCTCATATATCTCTTTCTTCAGTAAAAGCAGCCTTGATAATTTAGCAATATTTTGATGAAACAAGCCTTCTTTCCATCAAATGAATCTTCATTTGCTTTATTTAATACTTCTTTCTTGAGAACAGTGGAAGAAAAAATAAATCTACCATGTACCCTAGGAAGGAATTCCAGAATGTCTTACTTTACATCAGCAATTTTAGAAACAATAGATATGTATATCTGTGACAGATGTACAATTTGCAGCTGCCAAGGGCTTGCATGTAATTTGTCCAAAATTTGCACTAAGTAGAGCACTATAGTCTATTGTGGCAGTTGGTCTGTAAAAGATTGTGCACTTCTGATCTATGGCAGTGTTTAGATAATGGGAG
>JANHFL010005448.1:71955-82930 GCA_032468155.1 Oxyrhabdium leporinum
CCCCACTGGCACTTGCCCAACTGTATGTATGAATGGGGGGCCTCAGACAGTGACCACTTGCAGTTACAACAGTGATGAATAAGTTACTTTGCAACTAGTACCTGCATTTAAGACAGTTGCGGTTCACCATTACAGTTAATACACATTATCTTATTCCTGATGCTTTTTTTTTGTTTTCTTCCTTCATAGAGCAAAGAGATTGCCTAAGCAAGCTGTCTCTTCCTGAACTGCTATTCTTCACACCGCAGTGCATCCTTAAAAAGTGCTAACTGCACCATAACAAGCTCAGCTCAATGACCTTAATTAACCTGCTGGCAGATATTGCCTGTAACTGACAAGACTTTGATTAGTTTCACACCTTTCACTTTTCTTTGTCTCCTAAGTAGCTCTGGGCTCAGAACTGTGCTACGCAAACAGTCAGTATTAGCACATTCTTTTCAATGTATATTCCTCATTGTATATCTGCTTACTCTCTTTGTAATCCCTTTCTTTCCAGCGAATGTAAATACAAACGTTAATAGTCTGCTTGCTAATTATCCCAGTAGCAGGTTAAGCATTCCCAAAAAGGCGGGTGGGTGGGTGGCAGGAGGCTATAAGATTTGCCCTTTTACCCAGTTTCTTGGTGGGTCAAGTTCTGGAAACCCTCCCTGCTGTTTGAACTCATCAGCTGTTTGGGGTCACATGATACTGATGCTGTTAAAAAGAAAAGCTGAAATGAAATTATATGCAGTCATAATTACGTGATTTTTCACTAAGTCACTGCTTTGTTTAATGACTGAGTTGCCTGTTCCAATTGTGGTCATTGAATGAGTATTACCTTATAGCAGGGGTGTCAGACTCGCAGCATCACAGCGGTGTCACATGATGTATCAGGACTTTTTTCCCCTTCGCTAAACCGGGTGTGTGCATGGCCAGCGCGTGATGCATACAGGCTGTGGACTGCGAGTTTGACAACCCTGGCTTACAGCATGAAGGAGTCTGTTCATTGGAAGAAAAATTAAAAATTAACAGAATTATTATTAAAACAATGTTAAATGGAGGTGCTATTTTTTTTCTTACATGTAGACTTTCCAGATCCAGTTGGAGGTGATTCACTAGGAGGCACTCATATCTATAAATTATTTTGTTGTCAGTGTGATTTGTTCTTTAAAGTCAGTTTTGACTCCTGACTTCCAGTTTTTGGAAGCAGTTTATCATTGCCTTTTCCTAAGGATTGAGAGGGAATTACTGGCCTGAGATCACGCAATTGGCTTTCTGCCTAAGGTGAAGCTAGAATTCATGGTCTCCTGGTTTCTAAACTGATGCCTTAACCATGGATAAATGTCATCATATTATTTGGAGGGTTGTCCAAGGTAGGCTTAGAGATAATTTGAATTCAATATTTCTGTCTCAATTATGTTGCTATTAAAAATTATATCAGATGTTCTTTCTAGATAGTAAATATTCTAATGATTTAGATGGCATATTAACTCAAAATCTTTTAACTAGAACCAATGATTTAGTTTTTCTTTAAAGTACTATCTCTCAAGTTTGCAAATTGTTAGAGTGGCAGAGAATTTAGGAAATTAATCTTCTTGTAACTGAGAAAAACTAAAAGCCTCTGATTTTTTGAGTTCTTTTCTTCTGATTATAAACTTTTTACTTTTCTTGATATCTGGCTAATGAAGTTGCTTAATAATTATACTTTAAAAGGTTATCTGATAAAATACTACCTTATTTTCATAGTGAATATCTGACTTTAAGGACACATATTTTGCATGATGCTTCTGTTAGTTCATCTTGTTGAATGAGTTACTTCTTTTCCAATGAAGAAAGTTGATGGCTCAGAATTTTCTATCCAAAATTAATCATTGTGTTGTGCTTGCATTAATGTTGTGTAAAAGAGACCTTCCTAGGGAGCCCTTCGTAGATGCAAATGGGAATGACATTGCACACATTATATTTAACAAAAAAGAAAAAACAAACCAGGCATTGTTTACATGTTGATCATTACCTTTTGATGGCCTACTGAGATTTTGGTCTCTCTTTGCACTAATCTTATGTTAGTAACTGTCATATTCTATTAGCAAATTTAATTTTGTTAATGTCATAGAAAGTTGCTAATACAATGAGACTCATTAACAACTTTTGCATCATGTTAGCAAAAGCCAAATTTGCTAACAGAATGCAAAAATTATAATGGAAGGAAATCATAATTATGTAAATGCCTGATTTGATTAAATATGCTCCCTATATTTCTTAACCAAATAACTGAACAGTCAGCTAATTACTGTTTTCAGTACCTACCTACATCTTGCCTTTTAAGAACTGGAGAGATTTTTAGATTTCAGATATACTGTAGCAATGCATTAAAGAATAACATTGACCTGAGTATAACACATCTCTCTACAATAATGAAAACAGAAAACATGGATAAAAGGCAGCTAAGAAATTACTGAAAAGTTTCAAATAAAATTCTTAGGAGTTGTAAAAAACCCATAATTTCCAATTTATGGTAGTTCAAATGTTCAGAGTACAATTGTCTACATATCACATTTCTCTATTCCCAATACAGAATATCTATTAGCAATCCAAATAAATGTTCAGATTGGTAGGTGTTGCTGGTAAAAAATCTAATCCAACAAATCAAACTAGGTACTAATCAGTTTTATAATATTATGTATAATTTATTCATGGCAAAACTGTAAGTATACTATTTAGAAAACAAAACCATGATGTCTATTATTTATTTATGGTTTTTCTATCCTCTGCCTAATTATATGAGATACACAATAACAACAGTTGAAACATTATTTTACAACACAATCATAAAACACAGCTAGCTAACAGTTAAAAGGGGTTTGCTTTCTGTTATCATCTGAACCCAGACCATAGAGTAAGTGATGGTTAAGTAAGAATTCCTTGTTACAATTTATTCCCATGGTGTTTAAAAATTAATTTATATTAACTCCAACCATGCATGTTTTCCAAAGCCAGACTTATCATTGTTAACTTCATAATGATAGTTTGTGAATGATTGTGACCTGCAATCTCTATCAGTCTCAGTTTATTTATAGTCTTTAGCATCTGCTTGTCTGCTAAAATCTGTGACTGGGGAATTTTACCTTGTGCGTGATGGTTCCAACTTGATTGAGCCACCATGTGATTTTCTTTCTTTTTGCTTTGTTTTTTTGAGGGCGGGCGTGTTACTCAAGTATTTGGTAAAATCTCATGACATTGGCTGGCCAAGCACAAGAAGAATAGCTGAAATACTGAGTAACCAAACACAGCTTAATTTATTATGTGCACATACAGAGTTAATAAATTCACACTTAATTGCACTGAATTTACAGAAAAATATCAGTTCCAAAGTGAACTTCCAGGCTGACTGAGCCAATCTGAAACATAGCTTTATATAAAGGAAGAGGTTTTCTTCCTAAATATTTTTCAGTAGTCTAATGCTGATACTGTAATTATATCTTGGCATCCACATGGAATCAGTTTTGCAGGTAAGATGTCATTACAATGTTAATACTCAATTCTAACATGTTTTAAAATACTAACTCATATGCAGTGCTTTTTTTCCCCAAGGACAGATGGGAGAATGGCACACATTTGGAAGGTGATCTAATTATTAGGAAGTTTCTTTTAATACAATAACATATAATTAAGGGAATGCATTCAGATGACACTCAGGTAGTATATCCACTGCTACATGGGACAGAAGACCCTTTTTTTTCCAGAAGACAAAGCCACATTAGTATATTAGCGAAGAGGATAGAAAATAAATTATAGCTGCCTTCAAGGTATTACTGTTGAGTGTCATTGTTTGGGTTCTTTTTCGATTGTACTTCACTGGCAATATGGCTTCTGAAGGCTGCATATGACAGGTTAGGCGTTTTATCCTTTGAGTAAACAGTAATCGTGGTGTGAAGAAAGTGGGGCATTGGAGAATTTTCCCCATTCTTTGAGAACTCTACTCTTCCTTTTTAGTTTGCTCCAAGGGCTCTTTAGGGATACATATATTAAGCCCTTTAAATAGTTCATAATAAATCTGTGTCTCAGGCTGATTCTGACAGGTTTTTAAAGAGTCTTTTAAGAGAGAATCCTCAATCATTTGTTAATCCATGGGGTGAACTCCAGGCTTGGAGGAAGGGGAAAAAAACAGTGCAAGCTGCTGTGTAGTGAAAATGTACTGTCGAGAAAATGATAAATATGAGAGAGAAAAGAAAAGAACACAGCATTGTAGCAGTTTTACAAAACGTAGTATATTTAAATACTTTTTTTTAATTAGGCCATATCTATGTATGGCTATGGGAAAATTTCATTATTCAAAAAGAAAAATAAATATTAATCATCTAGCACATTTCCTCCCTAATTTTAATCTAAAAGTGTGCTGTCAACAAGAAACATTCAGACATACAAGTTGCCCAATTCTATTATACTTGGACGTGTACAGACCCAAAACAAAAGTTGTGTACATAAAGAAAAAAAATCAAAGACTTGGTTGTCTGCAAGTAATGTCAGTGGGGACGCTGGCAGGAAATTGGGAGTCTCTCCCATTCTCACTGCTTTTTTGCTGGCCCGTGATCATTCTGTTTCTCTCTTTAAGTAAGGACATATTTATGAAAGAATCATCCAAACAGATTGTCTAGTAATCTACTATGTGGAGAAGGCACATGTCAATTGCTAGGGTGAACAGGACTGAAATAAGAGGTAGGCAAGGCTAAGCCTAAAAGTGTGTGGGTTTTTGTTTTTTTCTTTTTCCTTTTCCTTTTCCTTTCTCTTTCTCCTTTTCTTTTTCTTTCTCCTTTTCTCTTTTTCTTTTTCTTTTTCTTTCTCCTTTTCTCTTTCTCTTTCTCCTTCTCCTTTTCTCTTTTTCTTTTTCTCTTTTACCTTTCCCTTTTCTTTTTTTCTTTTCCACTTTCTCTTATCCCTTATATACAAAAGGCTACTTGGAGGATCATTTTTCCCCCCTAGACTTTTGATATACTAGCTTGCAGAAGGCTTTTGAAATTAGACTGGATGATTGCATGGCTTTTGTAAACTAAAGCAGTTTCAATATGTGAAAGTACTGCTTAGGAAAGAAAAAGATTCATAGAGGAATATTAAATTATGCATGGCAGGAAAAATAAATAAAGGAAAGCATTTTCCCTCTGTTATAGTATTAGAAATTAGATCATCTATTCAGGCTAAATATGCAGAGAAGCAAAATGGAAGTAGACCCATTTTCAGATTGCAAGCTTCCCAAATGGGTTGGACATTGTGTGATGCAAAATGCTGGACTCTGGAAAGCTGTTGTCTGACCCAGCAAGGTTTCCCTGCATTATTTGAAAGTTTCAGCTTGCCCATTTCTTGTATTACCGTACTGTTTTTAATTGGATGTGAATAGCTTTAATGTGTATTTTTATTGTACATAATCCCAGAAGACATAAAATTAGTACTCTATCATCTTGTATTCTAAGATTCATTGAATGCAGAGTTGGAGGCAAGTTAATATACATTTTATTTCTCTTAAAACAATATGGAGCCTGGAACAGAAATATCTTTTTGCTGCAAGTCTCTAAACGTTTAGGTAGTTTTTCATCTAAAAGTTATACAAACTATATTGATAAATGCATAAAAATGAATGAAATATATAGTTGACAAAATGTATATAAAGATGTTTACCATAAAATATACCATAAAATATATATGTAATAATTCAAAAACATTAGTGTAGAAAGTGGACAGAGCACACTTCTGTGAAAAGCATGAAAAATAGAAAATCCAAACATATTTTCCAACTTTAACAAGTTTGCTGGTATTTACAAACAGCAGTTTATCTGATTTTTTTCAGAGTAAAAATCAAACATCCCCCTTCCAGTTTAAATCTTACATAAATATTTTAGCAGTGTAATTTCACCAATTTCCCTTCTATAGTATCACATCCTATTCCTAATGCCATTAACATTTTTCCAGTGTGTGTATATGTATACACATACACGCACACATAAGATATTGCCTTATAGTGAATTCATCAATGTTTCAAATAGCTCAAAACTGATCACCATGTAGATACTGCTGAAATATAATCCCCACTTTTCATATTGGTTATTGTTGTTGGGGATTATAATTTAAGCCACATTCTTGTGTACCTGGAAATAATGGCAATTGAATATGGTACTCTCTGTGTACTCTCTTTATTTACACAGCTTCCACTACTGAGCTTCTATGCTGATCTTTCATTCCCCTACATGGAAATCTGTGATAATAGAATCTAGGAAAAATTCTACACCTAATCACACGATAGTCTGGAGATAAATTCTCAGCAAGAAGCCGAATATTTCAATTATGGAAAATTTCTCACAGATGTATACAATCTCACATTTAGAATACACAAAGATAAATTATGCTGATGAAAACCATGGAGAAAAATTGCTTTGCACAATGTGCATTTTCCATGTTTGTCTTCCTTATTCATTTTTTTGTTCCAACTCATTTCATAATGTAGCATTTTTTATCTTATTAAATGCTTATTTATTTATTAGATTTTTATCCCACCTTTATTACTTTATAAGTAACTCAAGGCAGTGAATATATCTAATACTCCTTCTTCTTCCTATTTTCCCCAAAACAACAATCCCTCTAAATATATATAATTCCTTTGCAGGAATTAAGATCATGGAGCAGGGCAGGGTCATTAACAGAGAAAATACATGCATACATTTATTTGAGAGTCATAAACAGTGAATATTCTAATCCAAACTGACAGATGTGAGAAATTAACGCCTAATATTGTCGCAAATATGCTTTTTTCCAAAAGGCAACTGGACTTTCTTGAGACAACCGTAATATGGATGATTGAGATTTTCCATAGAGAGTACGAAAGATTGTACCAATAAAACATGAACATTTACATTATATTAAATCAATTTCCATATGCAGCATGGCACTGAAAACTTTAAGGACCAGCAGAAATGGAACTCAGCAGAAAGTTGAGATTTAGTCTTTGATAGTGAAGCTGCAGACTTTACATACACATTCACTTGAAATCCTTTTGAACTGAATCTACAATAGATATACTTAGGATTGGATCTTAAACACCTAACCTGTTTGTCTCTGTCTCTCTCTCTCTCCCTCCCCCTCTCCCTCACTCTTGCTCTGTGTGTATGTGTGTTCAGTGTATTTATTTAGTATGTCTCTGTGTGTAGATATATCAGTATCAATATAAATTATTTCTTCTGCTTTCTCATCATATTTCAGAATTGCTGAGCTATTTTGGTACCCAGCTGACACTCCAAAAGACTTTTCAAGATTGAAAATTTTAGCTTGAGCTGTAATAGTTTGAACCATTTTTCATCCTTGAAAGATAGGAGATGGGGAGATACGTAAACTCACATCTTTATTTGGAATATTCACAACGATAGCATTATTACAATAGAGAATGGTCTTGTATTTTTTCCGTTTACACATTAGGCATTCCTCTCACAGACATTATATTTTATTAATTTCTGGTAAATGTACGTGGTTCAATGGCATCCTTTCTAAACATACGATATAACCTATAGGCAACATACATATATATATATTTAATCAAATTATTTGCATAGATTGAATTATAATATAACTCTTTAAAATAATGCATTGTGTTAACACAATTTATGATAAGGTATTTTTAAGAACAAACAAATAAAGAATCCAGCTTGCATATGAAATGCTAGCTACTCCCCTTGGTTGGGCTATGCAGACTATTCATGTATATAAAATAGTATATTAAAGTAAACTTAACAAAAGCAAAGAGCAATCATTGCAATTGTATTTTTTTCTCTTCTTCTTAGTGATTCTAATTTTAAAAGCATTAAAGAAGACAGCTGCTCGTGCTGTGATACGCGCTAAACAGCCTGAAGGATGGAAAAAAATATATTTGTAGCTCATAATAACTATTGACCTTTCTGATATACCATGTTCTCTCTGTTAGCTATTCTGTTCTATCAACAGTAAAGATTGAACATGACTTCTTAATAGAAAACATGGGGTTTCAAGCTGCCTTCACAAAGGTGTTTATGTATTGTTATTTTGTACTGTAGTACAGAGACTAAGTCCTAGTGCCCTTTGTTTGACATCATGTTGTTATAAAAAAGGACCTCGCTCTTAAGGGCAGATTAATAAAAGAATTTGGCTCATAATCATTTTATGGTCGAGATAAAAGGGTTGCCATATTTGGTACAGTATGGGGCAGAAGAGGTAGGATCGAGCATCATCTGAGTAATCGAACATGCATTTCTCACTAGATATACATGTCTCAAGTGGCTGTGTTTAGAACTGCAAGGCAATAAGATTTAACTTGTTGACTTTTTGTTGTTATAGAATTTGTGCTACTTTTTCTTTCTAGAACCCAAGCTTCCTGCATAATTTCTTATTTTGGGTGTCTTGTACATCCAAAGTGTACATTTATGATGCCTAGTATTCTACACTGAGCTCAGTATGGTGGCTGAAATAACCACCTTAACAGTGGGTATTGACACTGTGACTTTGACTTTGTGACTTTGACATTGTGAATATTTCCTTAGAGTGTGTGTTTTTTCCAAATACCACTCTTTCTCTGAAATTAAACAGGGCAAAACCATTTAAAGGTCCTTCGTTTTCTCAGGGTAGGACCACACCAAGAAGCAAAGTCCTGTTTGGCATATGACACTTGGAATTGGTAACTCATTGAATAAATCAAAAGAGAGTAGCAACAGAAGGGAGCTATGTTAAGGATTTGGTGGGTGTGTATTTGTAGTGGGGATGGAATGACTTACAGATATTTCCATGGCTTTTCTGTAATTTATAGCAATGCACCTCAACCTCAGCAATTTTAAATGGTGTGAACTGCAACTTCCAGAATTCCCTAGCATGCTGGTTAGGGGATTCAGAGTGTTGAAGTCCACACATTTTAAAGTTGCTGAGCCTGAGAAATAGTGTTTTAGAGCAGTGGTCCCCAACCTTTCTGGTTTGCGGACTGGGTGGGAGGGGCAGAGGAAATGATTCAGTGTGAGCGGCAGGCCACTAGCGGCAGGCCACTAGCATGTACAGCTCCATTTGCATAAGCGGTAGGCACTCTTGCATGCAGGTGTGAAATTCCATTTGTGCGAATGGAGCTTCACATGTGCACAAGAGAGTACCTGCAGCTCATGTAAATGGAGCTGTGTGCACACACGTGCTCACCTGCTGCTTGCATGACCTGGTGCCGAATGGACCATGGTCCAATACTGGGCTACAGCCCAGGGGCTAGGGATCCCTGCTTTAGAGTATTAAAAGAGCCACACAACACTGAAAAAAAGGATAACAAATTCTCATAGTGGAAAGGACAATACTTCGTTTCTTTAGAACAAAATATTTCAGCACATTAGCACGTTGATACATCTTCAGAATAATGTACTATAGCATGAAGCAGTTACAATTTCAATCATGTTCAAGTCCAGGAAAAATATATCATATTTTATACCAAGCATTTATTTAGAATCTAAGCTGGAGTTTCCTTCTAGAAGAACTAAATTCACACGAAGCTCAGTGTGAATGTTAATGCAGTGAGGTGGCAAAATATATTAGAGAAGAATATCCAGCCTGCACCCCAATAGATGAATGCAGTCTACAGAGTCTTGAATCTTGCCAAATTGTAATTTTTAGCATGACAGAAAAGGAGATTAAATGAGTAATCATATGGACTACATTTAATTTATTGCATTCTAATCATTTTTAAATTAAATTACTTTTGTCCTGGACCTGCTTATTCCTTTTTCCTGGCCCCAATCATTTTTGGGAATGTCTCATACCACTTCAACTGCAAAAATATTATGCATTTGTATTAAGGCCATGCTGGTGAGGAAGGAGGAGAATATAGCTCAGTCTTCCCCAACCAACCTGGCTTCCAGATGTTGAGGATTAAAGCTGACTTCAGGATGCAGGATTGGGAATTTCAAGAGTTTCAGTCACAGCATACCTAGGGCAGTGGTGAGCCCAATGTTTTAGCACTGAGAATACAAAACCCAAACTGAGTTGTAGATAGCTCAGTGATAACAGCGGAATCCAGAGCTAATTTCCTTTCACTGTGAAATTCATGTTTTATTTCTGTCACAAAAACATCTATTCCAATAAGTCTCAAATGAGCTTCTTATTTTTATTTCCATGTATCATGTATTATTTTACTACCATTTTAATGTTTTTGATGAACCCTATATAATAATTGTACTAAAGCTAGGGAAGACCCTTCAAATTGTGCAAATTATCATCCAATATCCTTGTTAAATATAGATGCAAAAATCTTGACTGCAACTTTAGCACACAGATTGTAGAATATGCTACCATCAATCATACATGCTGCACAATCTGGCTTTATGGAAGGACATCAAGTTTTGGATAATATGATTAGTGGAGATGAGATAATTAGTAGATATTTTAACAAATGAATCTGAGAAACCTGAAACTACTCTGGTGACATTGTTAGATGTGCAAAAATCTTTCAGTGTGATTATTTGGAACTTTTTATGAAAGAGATGGATTAATTTCCATTTATATTCCTTGGTTTAAAATCTATTATTTTAATTCCTTTGCTCAAGTTTTCACAAAGGAGATTATTTCCCCTCCAATTAAGATGTATCAAGGAACATATCATGAATTAATTCTTCTTATATTTAATTTTATTTTTGGACATTTGGGTGGCTGGAATTGAATACAAATTATTATTACATGGAGGTGATATTTTGACTCTTGTTAATAATTATCTCATTTCAAAATTATCAAAATTCAAATCTGACGAAATGTGGTAGATTTTCTGTGTATATACATATTCCATGGAAATAAGAAATAAATAAGTAAAATAATTTGTAGTATTTATAATACAGGAGCCACATTATCTCATTTCTCAATGCAGATATTTACATCTTCATGAGAGGGAGATATATATATATATATATATATAAGTTTAATTTATATACCGCCCCACTCCGAAGACTCGGGGCGGTTCACAACAATT
>JANHFL010005449.1:4892-16923 GCA_032468155.1 Oxyrhabdium leporinum
AGTCCCACAGGCTTCTTGCACACGCAGTGGAGAACGGACCTGGAAAGCAGGTTAGTGAAGGGATGTCGCTGCCCTGGAGGCGGGGTGGGGGTGAGGGCTTGGCATAGGTGGGAGGAAAATTAGAGCACCCCTTGAAAATAGGGCCTAGCTGTTTTTTCAGGGGGGGGGCAAAAGAAAATAAGACCCAGTCTTATTTTCTGAGAAACATGGTACTAGATAGAAGCAAAGAGACATGAAAAATTCTTTTTCTTATTGTCTGGTCATTCAGATTTTGTAAGATTAAGAGAAGTCCTATATACCATGAAAGTATTTATAGCTTGTTGACTTTATCAGACTTTATGAAGCCATATTTTACATAAATATCCTATTTGCCCCCCAATTCACATAATCTCTCTTTTGTTATAAAGTAGTTGTAATAGTATTCCCTGAACCTGCATAGAAGTAGTTAATAGCTTCTACTAGTTAACTACTTATACTGTAACATGAGAATACAAACTGCAAGTTCTCACAAACGTAAAATCGTGATTTAAGGGATCCCAGTTAATGCAGATGGCAGCCTCAGTTTGTTTTCCTAGATTTTAGGAAAGAGAAGCCTAATAAGATTAGCACTATGGCTGGACACAAATATGCGTGAGTTAGAAATCAGAATGGTCAATTCCTTTATTTCAAAGCAGTATAAAAATAGGAGATCCTTCAATGTGAGAAGTTTACTTTTGAACATGAAACTCCCTTTAATAGGTAGTTTTTAGTCTGGTTTTCAGAGTTAGAAATATTCTTGTTGGAATAGACGGGTCAACTTCTAATTTTAGTCACTAAGGATGCTGGTAACATTTTGCCACAATTCATTTCTTTCCATAGTTTCACTGACAAAGCACTGGCAATATGAAAAGCAATTATGAATACCGGACCAACTCCTTGAGTGAACTAGAAAATAGTAGGCTGCAAAGGGAAATTGAATGGACATGATAAGAGCCTCTGTTGTGTTTAGTTTGCAATGCAGTAATTAAATATCTTTTTCTTGGCCTGAATCTCACGCCCTTTTACACATTATAGAAGTAGGTAGATTTGCTCCTGGGCTGGAAGATTTTCAGGGCTGCTGTGGGCAAAATTGTTAACTTATTCTGGCTATATGATGCCCAATATTTTGAGCATGAATTACTGGGGTGACTCCATGGACCTGAAATGATGCTCAGATTGGTTACATGGGTATGATTTTTCTATTTGAACTTTTCAACCATGAAGAATTTGACTGAGGAGGCAAGGAAGAAGAATACTAAAAATCCTGTCTTCAACTTGTAATGCATTTTGGCTGTGTTAACACTCAAAGCCCTGATTTATTTAATATAGTTTACTGGATAAACTATAATTGTCTGGTTTAACACAGCTCATTAACTTACAAATCAGCCACATTAGGCTTAAATGTTCCGGTGAACCCAGCACTTATGTGAAAATGTCCATTGGAATCCATGGTTTTGATTTTTATTTCTTTTTTTCCAGCATTTCTTTCTTTTCTCCCTGTAGCATTTCTTACTTTAAGAAGTTACACCATAATTAAAGGACATGTATATAGAGAACTTAATTCTGGACTAGGCTTTCTCATAGGCAATTATGAATTCTAGTGGCAAAGGGACCCTGGTTAGTGTGAAAGATGGGTGCAGATAATGGTGAGAAAATAGCCATGGAAAAAATTGCTGGGAAGGTTCATTCTTAGGCGGCTGGGCTGTAGGATACTCAGTCTAAACCAGGAGTACAAAATGGAAATAGTTTTGTACTGAGATGAAGATACAGTTCAAAGGTGTTGCAAGACAGGGATAGGTTCAGTATCTCTAACATTTCCAGCTATTATTTAACATCTATTATTTAACATCTATTTTCCCAGCTATTATTTAACTGAACCACTTGGCATTTGATTTTCCATTTGAATTATAGATTATGGAACATTCCTTTCTTATCAACAAGAACATTTGCCAGGTCATATCTTGGTCTCCAAATAAAAGGATGTTACACTGTTCACCACCTTTAATGGGACTGCCATATGGCATAGACTTTATTAGAGTTGAGTTTTTATTGCTTTATTCCATGAAGAAACACAGAGTTCATTAATAAACCTGCAGCTATTTTGTTCTAAGTGCATTTTCTTATCAGGCTGCAGGAGCCTGCATTACTGCTTATTTAGCATTCAGAGCATTTTATTGAAAGAAAGCATTATTAAAGAAAAGCATTAAAAGATAATGTAAAAACAAATCCATTTACACCTGACTACCAATATTAATCAGACTGGACTGGAGTTGGGAGGGGGAGAGGGAGCATGCTTCTTTACCAGCTGTATATTCCAAGTTACAGAAATAGTTAAATAATATCAATATTAAAACAATTTTCCACATAATCTGCCCTTTC
This sequence comes from Oxyrhabdium leporinum, assembly GCA_032468155.1. Lineage (NCBI taxonomy): Eukaryota > Metazoa > Chordata > Lepidosauria > Squamata > Cyclocoridae > Oxyrhabdium > Oxyrhabdium leporinum. Next base: position 7,290 of record JANHFL010005449.1, read on the forward strand.
TGCTATCTTATGTAAAGATAAGTTTGGTTTTCTGTGCCTGGCTTTCTCCAAGTGACCGAGGGAGGAGATAAGCCCAACTGTAAATAACTACTGTTTCAGAATAACCACCTTTACTTAATTTCCCCCCACATCTTTTTCCCTTTTTCTCTTCCCCTATCCTTGAATCTCTAGAACTGTTGAACTCTGCACCTCTCATAATTCTTTAATAAATAAAGGTCATGCTGGCTGGGAATTATTGGAGTTGCAGTCCTAAAATATTTGGGGGGCTCAGGATTGGAGACGTTGTAGATAGAGGCTTCTGCACAGGGAATAAAAAAAATCAAACTCGTGACCATGATCACATGATTGTGTTCAAGACACAGATTTAAAAAAAGGGGTCAAGACTTCGATCTCACAGTTGTGACTACCATCTTGAGTTTTTGAACCTCTTTGTGAACCTCCCTATGTGCTATTTTTTTATGACTTAGATTCTTTGGCAGAATGACAATATAGAAACTTAGCTTATCCAGCACAAGCTTTTATAATGATTATATTTCAAAAATATTATTTTGACATCCAAGGAAATGTCTATGATGATTTGTGTTATTTGTGTTGATAGTTTTAACTAGGTGTAGATTAAATTCAATCTTTCTATGACATGCCCAAAGAAATATGTGCTTCGATGTCTCAATTTTTAATATGATTGTAGTCTTTTGACTGATATACATTTCTTTAACAACTTCAGTTTTTCAGGGTTAATTATTTTTAACATGCCCAATACAGCTATTTCAGACATAGGGCAAACTCAAAAGCTAGTAAATGCATTCTCCAAAATTCCTCTTGTTCCTCCTTTTTCTCTCATCTACCTGATTGGAATATCACATCAAAATGTCACACTTTTGTATCTTGAAGTCTTTAGATGGTAACACTTCTCTCACCTCCATCAATCTGGGATGTATGTATGCATGTTTGAAATGTCAGAAAAGATGCCTAGAATGCAGTTGGAGAGCACATGTAATACCCAACACTAGGGATTGCATCATGGTGATAAGGTGGTAAAACATTATTTCTCCAGTTTTATCACAACCACTAATCAAACGTGGCCCTTTTTTGGGTGATCACTTTCTATTGGACAGGGATGAGTCTTAGGACCATCTATCAAACAGCTATGTGAAGTGCCTCAGGACTTGATGCAGTCATCTTTCCTGTTTAACATGTGTATGTGATTTTTGGAGGAGGTCATCTGGCAGTGTGGAGTCAGGTCTCATCAGTGTGTTGATGTTACTTGGTTGTATATCTTGACACCTGACTGGTCAAACAAAGGGTTGGGATCTTATCCTACTGCTTGAAGGCTGATGATGTCTGGATGGGGACAAATAAGGTCAGACTTAGTGCAGCAAGATCAACTGGCTATGGGTATTTGGTTCTTCCAGTGTTGGAGATATTGCATGTTTACCCTGTGGTTGCATTTGTTCACTTAGGATGGGTATATAATCTGGAGATTATGTAGCAGGAATTGGATAGGTCTAGTTTAATGAAAAGAAGGACTAAGGGGTGATATGATAGCAGCGTTCCAATATTTAAGCAGCTGCCACAAAGAAGTAGGATCAGCCTATTCTCCAAAGCACCTGAAGGCAGAACAAAAAGCAATGTATGGAAAGTAATCAAGGAGAGAATCAACCTAGAACTAAGGAGAAACTTCCTGACAGTGGAATGACTTGCCTCCAGAAGTTGTGGGTGCTCCAACATTAAAGGTTTCTATGAAGAGATTGGACAACCATTTGTCTGAAATAGTATAGGGTTTCCTGCTTGAGCAAAGGTTTGGATTAGAAAACCTCTAAGATGCCTTCCAACTCTGTTATTTTATTATTCTGCTGTTTGAGTAGTAGGTGGCAGCTGTGCCCAGGAAGGTCTTTGCAAAGGTTCAACTGGTGTGCCATTCATGCATGTTCCTGAATCAAGATGTCATCTATATCATAACTCAAGTTCTGATCACTTCACAGTTGCTCGTAGATGCTTCACCTGGGCTATTCTTGTAGACTACTCAGAAATCACAGCTAGTCTTGAATGCAGCAGCATAAGCAGCAAAGGATAAACTGCATGGATTTACCAGTTGGCGTCTGGGTACAATTCAAGGTGATGGTTATTACCTATGAGTAGCTTTGGGCTTGGCTAATTAAAGGACTACCTGTTTTGTAGTTTCACACTCTGCTGACCAGAGGTGGTATTGAGCCGGTTCTGACCAGTTCAAGTGAACTGGTACTCTGACAATCAGCTGGAGGCCGAACCGGTAGCTCCAACGATCAGCTGGCCCTGCTCACCTGCTCCTGCCCTTTCCTGTCCTATATTCGCTCAGCTGATTCGCACAGCACAGCAGATTGCCGCGCCTCAGCTGTGTTACTCACCTGAAGTAACATAGAAGGTAAGTTTTCAAGCTGGTTTTTTAATGCTGCACACACGCATAAAGCGTGCATTAGGCACGCTCACCGAACTGGTGGTGAAACAAGTTGCAATCCACCATTGCTGCTGACCTGCTTCTGATCCTGTCGATTAAGCAATACCATTTAGTATGACTGAAGAAGTGGGCCTTTTCTGTAACAGCTTGCAATATGGTCCTCATCTCATTTGCCTTTAGGTGACCTTTATAAAGCTTCCCCACTTTTAGATTATCTTGTCCTTTGGACATAATTTGTTTTTTATATAATGTTATTTCTTTTAACTTGTGAAGCCATTCAGAGTCACTCTGGAACTGGGTGGCCTAGAAATTCAACAGATATATCACAAAATTTGGGAGCTGATTCTTGTAACAATACCTGGTATATTCTTTTTTATTTATAAGAAAAGTAAACCTTAATGATCTCACCTCTCTAAGTATTGCAATACCAAACAAATTTTTCACTCTCCTGATTTTGTTCATTAACAGAGTTTGCTGACCAGAAAACAATTGTGCTAAATGTGCCTCTGATGCTGAAGAAAAGAAGGTTATCATATTTTCATAAGTCTTCTTTAGCTTGTAAGTATTGATGCCTGCCTATGGACAGCCTGATTTCTTCACTATAATGAAGATTGATTAATCAAAATATATAGCAGGAAGAAGCAACTGTTCATGCTTCCTAAGGAATTCTGGACATTTATAATGAACACCTCTAAAGAGAGTTCAGTTGGGAAAGGTTGACTCCAAGCACTGCATTAACAAATCTCACACCCACACATATAAATGTACCAAATGTTGACTTCTTGGATTATAGTGGAGAGCAAGGTGACTTACCTTATTATCTCATGTTAAGTCATGCACTGAAAACAGCCAACAAAATTTCTATAAATGCTGTCTCCATTCCATTTAGCTTTCCATGTCTTTGTTCAGCAATTAGATTAATACACCTAATATCTCTCATCTTGGGAGTTGCTTTGTGTTGTGTTGCTTTACAAATGGTAAGACCACACAGTCTGGGCTCTGCTAACACATTATGTTGTATTATGTATAATGTACGATTAGACAAATGTAAATTTTAACATTACATCACATACATGTGGCTGTTGTAATTACAACATGCCATCCAAAAATCTTTATTGGACAAAACTGTCTTGCTCAAATAAAAAATTGTTATTTATTTTTAAAGTTTCTCATAATTTATTCTTCTTAAATTATATCTGATAAAAGCTTTAATAGTTTATAAATACCTGTAAAGAAAATATAATGTTCTTTTTTTTTTGACATAAAACATTTTTGTCTTTCATTTTACATTTTACATTTTCACAAGCACATACTGGCACCAAGAAAAGACTTAACCAAAATAGCTTAGCATTCTTAGGATTCAGTCTAGGTTGGAAACATTCACGTTATTAGAATTTGCACAAAAATAATTTAGATTTCATTTAATTTTGGCTACAGTATAGGGACCCTAAGCAAAGAATAAAGTATAATAAGAATAAAGTATAATATAGTATAATTCATGTTTGTAAAGGAACATGACAATCTTATACTACACTATCCTTGTGATAGCCTTGTAGTAATGAGCAAATCTTGAACTCTATTCGTGCTTTCTATTTAGATGATTCTCTGTCTGAACTTTCTGCTGCTCTTATTGTAAATACAGAACACTGGTGAGAAATACTAATGAAATATATTCAGTGAAAAAATACCATGTTTAAATTAAGGGGAAAAGGGATAATTATAATTCTTATTATAATTCTGTTCCTTTAATAGAATTTATAAAATTCATAAAAACCTCTTCCCAAAATATCAAAATGTTTAAAAAAACACAAGATTTTTGCCTTCCCTGCAAGGAATCACTAGCAGCAGGTAAGAAGTGTGTCTGATTTCATGCTGCTCATGGCTGCTGTCCTTTCCATGCTGATCTTGCCGGGCCACATGATCAGAATGGCAACTGGTGTCTTCCCATGCAATTGATGGAGATATGGTGTCCCTGTTGCTCCATTTTTGTATTGGAATCACATGACTAGTAAAATAAATCGAGAATAAGCTTTTGCTCTGAGATCTTAAGCCATGTGTTGGCAAACTGTGGACTGCATGAATCCTCCAGCCCGTTTTTGCAACATCCAGAGCCAGTAAGACCAATTTGCTAAAATGCAAGAAGTCTTGATTAATCTAAGGCATGGTGGCAACCTGTGTGCCGAGTCTAATGTTTGTGGCCCTAAATGTAACTCTGAGGCAAAAATAGAGCATTTTGATAAGATGATTGTTTGTATTTTAATAACTGACTACATGTACTTTCCCTCCAAAGTGCATGCACTTTGGGGAAAAGGTAAAACCCTGTATGATTTATATGTTATTTTGAATCTTATTGATGATTTTTCTCATACCTATAGTTAAATGAGAAAGTGATTTTTCAGACATAGCTTTCAGCCTGTAATCTGCTTTCCATCCTTTTTTCTTCTTCTGATCTTGCAGCCTTTTTATGCCTATTTTTTTTCTTCATTTCCTTCATGATTTCTTTTCCATATTTTTTATCTATATCAGCCTCTGACAGGCTTCACCCTAATCCTTATTCTCCATAAATGCTGCCATGTCTAATGTAACAGCCAAACCATTTTTTAAAAGGAATATTTTAGTACTTTAAAAAGCTTCTCTGGTCTTTGATTATTGGTTTATCATATCAGTTTTGAGCAGATATCAGTCTCTCAACTGGGTGCTGGGAAAAGTGTCATCAATGGGTGAAAAAAAACAGACTACCAATTATGCTATTCGTTGTTTTGATATTTATATTTAGAATTTCTTTTCTTTCTTTTTTTAAAATCTCTCCCTCTCTCTTCTGAGAATTCTGTCTTTTGAACTGTATGAACCCGAGACCCTAACAAAGGCTGAAATTCATACAGTGAAGGAAAAAAATCTAATACTTTTCCATTAGGACTCAACTCCAATTGCCACAGACTGTTTTTTGCTAGCAAATTCTTCTTGTCTTGTCCTCTGAAATAAACAAGGCAAATATTTTGATTTTTCCAAAATTTGTGCCTGGCTTGGCTAATGTAATAAATTCTCTTGATGAAAAGAACACAGTGAAGAGGTGCCACATTTGTTGAGATTTACCAAACAAAGTGGGAAAAGGTGTTTTTAAGAAGGAATCTGTGAGTGAAAAGGAACTAAAAACTGGATCTAACATAAATACATTTCAATATTTGGGCTGAAAGAAATTGGCAGGATATTGTGATGACACTGCCTTGTTTCTTCTGCAAGTCTTTCCCATGAATTCAATAGAGTTATAATCCTATGCATATTTATCTGAGAGTAAGACCCACTGAAATCAATGGGATTTATTTAGTAGTAAGCATGTACAGGATAATGCTCACTAAATCAGTGGGAAGACATATTTTTCAAGGTTGTTTCTGCCTGAAATTGACTGCACATTTAGCTTGGGCCCCTTTCAATCTCATATGAGCTATCTTTAAATGTGTTATATACCTAAAGCATGGATGTGGCTTTCTAGTTTCAAAAATTGGGATGAGAGCCACCAAGAAGAAGGACTATGCTTTTTTGTGCTCAGGAACCATAATAGAAAGACAGACAAGTCTCCTAGTATCTCCAAACAACGTTACAGTTTGAGATAGACCAATAGAAATAAAATCTAAAATATTTGTAGTTTGTACAGAAGGGATAATAAACACAACTGTTGCAATGAATTTATGCTATTTGCTAGAGATATTGGTTTTACTTGTTCCTGAAGGAGGCTATCCGAAAGGATTATTGATTGCTTTGAATAAATAGGTTGTCATTTCATATCTAATAAACTTTTTGTTTTCCTTATTCTTTAGGGAATTGCTAAATATAGAATAATGCCAATTGTATTCATGGAAATATGATAATTAGGAGTGCAATGGAGATGTGAATATTTCCAACCTAGTGTTTCTGCCAAGGACTTTTTTTTTTAATTTTCCTCATTTAGAATATCAATCAAAGCTTGTAGTAGTCTGTCATCCCTGTGTTTATATGATTTTGAATTGTAAAAAAGGTCAACATAGTCACTATATAGAGACTCCTCTGAGTCTCTCAGCTGGGGGCCTTGGTTTAGTTTCTCAAGCGCTTGATAGAAATGTTCATATGGAATATCTGTGTTTTCATTTAGCATCTTCTTTGGTAAGTGATTCCCAACCAGCTGACTATGGAATGCATTTTGGAGTAGGCGGAGCATTGCATCAGAAGGAACAACATCTTGGTTTTGCTGTTTGCTTCCTCTCACTTTGTGTTTGTCACTCAGGTTTTCTTGGGTGGTGTGGTCCTGAAAGATAGATATGAGTGTACCAAACATCAGGAGTTACTGATTATTATCAAAATTAGATCATACGTTTTCTGCAAATGCTGTTTGAGCTGGATGTCCTGAGAACAAAATTTACAGAATTCTATTTCTGTGGTGCTAGACATACATAGCTAGTTATTCGTCTTTGAGATTTAGCTCACTTAAGATGCTCTAGAGACCTGTGGAGAAATTTTGCAACGGTTTGGGGAATTAGCATACTTAGGAAGTTTATGTATTAATTCTACATGAATTAGAACATAAGCAGTTATTTTGAATCATATGCATTACTAACTAGTGACCAGACAAACAGCTAATAGGCAGAGGACTAAGGTAATAACAACATTTCCAGTGTTGCTTCTCCATTTTTTTTCCAATTAGTGCTTATGCACAGCATATTGGCACCGTACAAGGAATTTCTTGAACTACAACACCTAGCTATTGTTTTTATGCTAGTCTTTCATGAATTTGTCTTTAAAATCCATCTAATCAAGTAGTCATGATCGCATCTAATGTTGGGAAATATCAAACTCTCAGGAGGGAAAAGCATTGTTGATTTAGATGGATTTTAAAGACAATTTCATGAAAAGACTAGTATATATTAATTTAGAAGAAAAACCATTCTCACTTATTTCACATCTTATTAAGAAATTATAGATAGGAAAAGGCTAGATGGGTACCTCCACAGAGTCTATCATCTTTTCCACCCCTCTCCTGTCATTTTGGACAGTGTTGTATGATGTATAGATGCGAGGTTGCTTCATATGTTCAGGTCGGGTAGAAGTGCCATGCAGAATCAATTTCCAGTTCACAATTCTGCCTTCATTTTGTATTCTTTTAGACTGAGGAAAAGTGTAACTGTCAATCTTTTTATAGTCCATAAGTTTAAGAGGTAAAAATAGAAGAGTATTACAAATGCTTATTTAATTTTAAACTATTTAAATTGGATGATGTCTATATACTCATATTGACTACTTTTTTACATTCATCTCTCTAAAATTAATATGCAAATGTCTCTTAAAATAGCTATATATATAATTAATTTTATTGAATATACAGAGATCAAGCATAAATATTTTGTTTAGAAGGGTAACAACCGTTTGTAATAAAGGATGAGTGAGAAACTTATTCATGTTGTACTATCCCAAATCATCAAAAATTAATGTCTCCAAATATTACCAAATATACAATATAGTTTACAGCTCAAAAATGTACATATTTAAAAAAACACCTACTATATATTCTGGGGTAAAATATGTACAAAATGGATTATTTTCAGATAACATATTAAAAATTGGTTATAATGTACATTTTGAGAACCATACAAATATTTATGCACAAATGAGCTGATCATAGGTTACATTTTTTAAAAGTATTGAGCAAAATGAAATGAATAAATCATCCCATTCCTATCTTGGAAGCATCTGTATTCATTTCCATCTAAATTGAGTTATAGGTGATGAGCCATTGAGTAACATTCCTAAAGTATTTTAATTGTTATGCAACTCTCTATCTGAAGTTCACAATTTGTCCACTTGGCATTTCAGGAGACAAATGTGATTTTAAAAAAAATAAAAATAAAAATCGTAGTCATTATGTTTCTTAAATAGGCCCCAAAAGTACCAGTTCACCTAAAAACTGTTCTAAAAATTTAAGGATAAATTCTATGCATTATAAGCAGTGAGTCTTCATAAAAATCCCATTGGTAGCAGTGATTAAAGTTAAGGCTCATTGAAGCAGGAATTGCTTTTTAGAGCAGCAAGATGCCATGCATTCAGAAATGTTGCTTTCTCTATTTGCCAGTTTGCACTGAAATGCTATCCCTTTTTGCCTTTTAAGTCATCAGGTATTCTGTTTTTAAATAAGTGAATAAATAATTTCCCCCTAATGATAATTTATTTATTCCATTATTCTATATAATCACTAATACAAATACTCCCACCCACAGTGATAAACTAATTAGATATTTTTCATTGTTGAGTTTTTGTTATTAATACATTTATTGGGACGCTTTTAAAATAATCAGTTCTAACATTTTAAAACAAATTACAGTTAAACGGATGTCCAATAAAAGAACAAAGCTAACATCACGAGGAAAGCATTTTGAATCTGTGTTTAATTTCTCAACAAAATATTTAAACTTACCTAAAATCATTAGCCACAAGAAATATATTTGCTAGTTGACAAAAACTGGCAACTAGATCTATCCAGTATAAATTACCATTAAAAGAAACTCACTTTTTTTGCCCCTAATATAAATACCAAATAATTGCCGCAAAATATAGTTAGAGTTTGCCTTATTCTAACTAATAGAATACTAATCCACAACTGCATTTCTGCCCTCTTGAAGAGCTCAGACAATATTAAAATATTTAATTGGATTTTTTTCAAAGCTTCTAGTCCAGAGGTGAAATATAGCCGGTTCGCACCGGTTCACATGAACCTGTAGGGAAAATTTTGTTTGGCCCCTGTCTGCCCGCTCACCGCTTGCCCCGCCCCCTGCTCACCCCGCTCCACCTGCCCACTCGTCGCTCGCCCAATCAATCACTCTTTATCTTGCCTCCCTACCCCAGCATAGGCTTTGCAGCTTATATAAGTTTACCAAGCAATTAGTCACCACAATGTCTCTGCCTGCCTTCCCACAAAGATGTGCCTGTGCCCCAACTGCTGCTGATCTGGCTGCCTGCCTGGGTAAGTAAGCCACTGCCGTTGCTTGCTTCGCTTCCCACCAGCGCTGCATCGCCGCACGGCCAAGCTAGCTGCCCCCCCCCACGGTCCCCGGACCTTGCCTGCCGCTTGCTTCGCTTCCCACTGGCGCTGCATCCCCGTGTGGCCTAGCTTTTCGCCTTGAAATTAAAGGCCATGTTTTAGAATAAAATGAAGAAAGAGAGGGAGGAAAGGAGGGA
>JANHFL010005449.1:24663-42161 GCA_032468155.1 Oxyrhabdium leporinum
CCAGGACTGGGATTTGGGGGTTTGGTGATCCCCGCAGAATCTTCACTATGGATCTGCCCAAACCCTCGCAAACCCCCGCAGCCCACCCCTGGTACAAGGCCTATTTTCTTGTTGTGGGGTTCAGGCTATTTCATACCCAACAAAAAATTAACGATGGTCTACTTTAGATGTCCAGATACTTTTTTCTAAGTGAAAACTGAGGATTCACCGCTTGGGGTAAAAGTCACTGCACTAACAAAAGTTTGTTTTTGTTTGAGATTTCCCCTTTCTAATACTTGGCATGCAAATATTATTATGGGGAGAGTAATTCATGATCCATGAAGTCATACTTATTGTTTGCAATGAGCCAATCCTTTTTCACTCTTTAAAATGCAATACTTGAGAAGTTGAAGTGCTGTTATTTTCCTAGCAACGATGTGCTGATATCTAGACAATCTCTGAAACATAACTATATTCCCTAAGGAATCGGAGCAATTATGGAACTAATAAACAATAGCTGCACATTTGCTGCATTACAAATTAATATTCTGGGAAATACTAATATATATTTCATACAGTGCATCTATTCCATCACAATACAATCATTTAATAAAGCACTGAATAATTAAATGGAGTGTTCACTATTTGTTGATAATTTCTTTTAAAAGAATTATTCCTAGTCTTAATGTATAGACCTCAGATATTCACAACTCTGCCCAAATCCAGCTCAAGCTTTGACTACAGTACTTATTTAATTCATGGCCATTTGCTGCATTGAATATAAAATATATTAACTAATGATCTGCCAACCAAAAAAAAGAAAAGTAAGCAATATTTCTCAGAGAGAAGACAAATGATTCTAGCAAATCTTTGTATTGCAACAGAAATGGTGATAATGCGTTATCTATGTTAGGGTCCTTAATCCCCAGGTTGCAGCCCACTACCAGGCTGTGGCCAATTCACAACTGGCCCACATGAGCTGCAGGCTGGCACACACATGTGTACGTGCAGCTTTATTTGTGAAGACAGGCCAACAGGTGTGCACATGCATGCACAATTCAACTTGCACAAGTTCTCCTCCTCCACCACCACCACCTGGGCTGCCAAGCCGCAAAGGTTGGGGACTGATGATCTATGTGACTAGCAAGAGTCAATACATGTGCACTAGTATTTTAAAGTTTCAGTGCATGTCCATTTCATAGAATGAAGTAGTAAAGCCTTTAATTCTGTATTTTCCTGTTGTTTCATAATTCTTGGTTCTCCAGTAATTAACAGTAATTAACATGCAGTCCTTAATGGAACTGCAACTACATGGAGGGAAGTACACAGGGGGGTATTCCAAGGCTCTCTCTTAGGCCCAGTACTCTTCAATATCTTCATCAATGATTTATATAAGAGGATAGAAGGGGAACTCATTAAATTTGCAGTTGACACCAAGTTGGCAGGAATAGCCAATACTGCAAAAGATAGTTTGAAGGTACAGAAGGATCTTGGCAGACTTGAACACTGGGTCCTGTCTAACAAAATGAAATTCAATGGTGAAAAAAGTAAGGTTCTAGAGTTAGACAAGAAAAACCAAATGCAAAGGTATAGTATAAGTGGTACCTGGCTCAATAGTATTAACTGTGAGAGGGATCTTGGAGTCCTAGTGGACAATCACTTAAATATGAGCCAGGTGTGCTACAGTTGCCAAAAAAGCCAACGCAGTACTAAGCTGCATTAGCAGAGGGATAGACTTAAGATCATGTAAAGTGTTAGTACCACTGTATAATGCCTTGGTAAGACCACACTTGGAATATTGCATCCAGTTTTGGTGACCACAATGTAAAAGAGATGTTGACACTCTGGAAGAATGATTAGGGGACTAAAGGCTAAAACATATGAAGAGCAACAAAAATGATTAGGGGATTGAAGGCTAAAACATGAAGAATGATTGCAGAAATTGGATATGTCTAGTCTAGTGAAAAGAAGGACTAAAGATGACATGATAGTAATGTTCCAATATCTAAGGGGCTGCCCCAGAGAAGAGGGGATCAACCTATTCTCCAAAGCACCTGAAGGCACAACAAGAAGCAGCAGATGGAAACTAATGAAGGAGAGAACCAACCTAGAACTAAGGAGAAATTTCCTGACATTTAGAACAATTAATAAGTAGAACAACTAACCCTAAGAAGTTGTGGGTGCTCCAGTACTGAAGGTTTTTAAGAAGAGATTGGATAACCATTTGTCTAAAATGATATAAGGTTTCCTGCATGAGCAATGGGTTGGACTAGAAGACCTCCAAGGTCTCTTCCAACTCTGCTATTCTGTTAACATCAGAAATTAATTGTTCCTGCTCATCACTAGCTGCCTTTCTGAATGATATGCTATAAACAAAATCACATATACATACACCACGCAAAAATATGCAAAAAGAAAAGGCCATCTAAAAATAAAAAATACTGTCAAACTGGAGCTAGGAAACTATTAACATTTTAGTAGGAAATTTCTACTTAAAAAAAAGAGTAATGAAAGTATATTCACTATAAAAGTGTCTCATTTATTAAAATGCTTGGGTGAATTTTTAAAGAGACAGTTCATAGACTATAACAAGTATAGCACTGGTAATGAAAGAACCCTTTTCTTGAATTGTTCAAGTAGAAAACGTTAATAACTCTCATTAGGAAAATATGACTCCTTATTTGCCTTACTTTGGACAATGTATAATCTCTGTCAAACTTAGCTGTGCTGGGAGGAAAGCAAGGATGAACTCTGTATAGTCTACATTGACCTTCAGACTCTCTCTCAAACCCCTCTTGACTTCATAGGGAAAATTCAAAATCCAGAAATGAATCAGGACAGCTGTGTCTACAGTGATGGAGCAAGAGGCTCAAAATGATGAAGAATCCATTGTGTTGTCATAGTGCAAGACCTTCCATTTCATATGCGTGTCATGATGTTACCAGGGAGTATTAAAAGGGTAGAGCTTATGGCATGCTAGTGCGTCATTTTGATGTCCCATGGTATTCCTCATCTGTATGAAATATTTTTTTTTAAAGCTTCTGTATACTGAATGCATCTTCAAAAATTACAGATGAACAGGCTGAGAAAAAGAGAAAGTAGGAGAATGATTTTCTTCAAAGACTGAAAGGAAATAACAAAGAGTAGGGGAAAACAGCGAAGGAGAGAAAGAAGAGAATGACAGCAAAAGAGAAATAAGAGGCGGTAGAAAGAAAAAAGGATGATGCAGAAAAATAGGCTACGTTTGCATAGCTTGTTAAACCCTAAGTCTAAGTAAAATATACAATTGCTGGGTTGTAATATGCTAAAGGTAAAGGCAAAGGTTTCCCCTGTCCAGTCATGTCCAACTTTAGGAGGCGTGTTACATCTTTGTTACTTAGCCGAGGTAGCCAGCATTGTCCAAAGACTCTTTTATGATTATGTGGCCAGCACGACTATATGCCGAGGCACATGGAATACTTTTACCTTCCCACCAAAGTGGTATCTATTTATCTACTCACATTTGCATGTTTTCAAACAGCTAGTTGGGCAGGAACTGAGGTAAGTAATGGGAACTCCCCTGTAGTACAGTACTTGGGTCCTGAACCGAGACTATCAGCTTTCCAGCTGACAAGCTGAGCTTCTTTAACCGTTGAGCCACCGCTCCCCCATTTTAATGCTATGCTTAAACAAATTAAAAACGTAGAGATAATTTGATGGCCATCATAGTTTGGTTCATGCAGCTTGCTAAACAATATCAGGATACTCTGTAATGGCAAAATTGAACCACAACCACACCAAATTATAATAGGCTAGGAAAGCAGATTTTCTGAACCCACATGGTCTTTATCCAGTAATTCTGTGTTACAAAAATGCACAATTAGCCGATCCTTAGTTTGGACTGGATACTTCCCCTCTTGAAAAGCATTGGTTTTAAAGTAAAGTGCACAATCTACCTCAAACGATTCCATATTTTGCCTGTCTCATTTCTCAAGCGAACCCCCCCCCCAAATAAATAAAATACTATTTTGGAGAAGCAGCAAGTGGCCAGTGACTTCTTCAAGGAAGCATTACTATGGTGGCAACTGGCAAGTGCTATTTATTCTTTGCGCCAAAAGTTTTTTTTAATCATTTTTTTTTTTTTAAATGGGATTGTGTTGCAGGGGATTGACAAAAGTAAAAAAAACTGATGTATTTCCCAGTATTGACCTTAAACTTGATAAACTCATTTTATTTCAAGGTAGATTATCTCTTGACTTCATTCTTAGTGGAGGAAAACTCTTTTCTCCTTCAAAAATAACATTCCAAGTTAGTGATGCAATGATGCAATTTGGTTTTCTTCCATTGTCTTGTACCAATAACTCTCAAGGATGAGAAGGTTAGAAATAATATGTCCAAACATATTATTTACCAAGTTATTATTTACCATAGTTACCAAGTTGTGTAAGTTGTTTTAATAATTAGATAATTATTAAAAACAATTAACTGTTGATTGTTTTATACCGTCACTTTCAGTGAAATTGTGAAACAGGAACTTGAGCTGAGTCACGTATTGGCTGCATTTGTCAGTAAATCCACTTCCTATCAGATTATCAGCCCCAAACAGTGGTCTGTCTAAATGGTGAAAGGACAGTTAATGAAAGAATATGTTGAAAAATTGGGTAAACCAAATTACAGAAAAATTATTACAGATCTCTCTGTTGATACCAGAGGTTTAGTAAGTGGGTTTAAATGTTACCTTAGTTTTTAGAACTAAAAAGCATAAAAATTGCTCATGAAGTTCACCTACATCCTTAATCTCTGGATTTAAACGACCAACAAGAAGGATATTTTTCTCAAGTATTCACATCATCTTAATTATAACTAATTGAACTACGCACTCTGTTATAAAATAATGTATCAAATTTTGATGCTACACTAGATAATAATGCAATATTCAGGAAGTAGGCCATTTCTATTAATATTTTATAGGAGCTCTTTGTATAAAATCTCATTAATATTCAAAGGAAAACAAGTAGAAAAAAGCCAGCAAAGAAAAAAGAAAGGCAAGAAGATGTGAGAGAGTGATGATAGAAAACAGCCAATTTTCTGGCATGTACTAACTGCTTTTTCACTCTGAGTTAAGAAGTCTTACCTTTTTAATTCCATATTCGAAAGCCTTTTGGGCTAGTCTGCCAGGCCCCTCAACAGTTTTCCCATCATCATTTGGACCCCAACTGGCACTGTAAATATCCACGTGATCAGGATTGAACCCAATTGAACTAGCTTCAATGGCATCTGTGACTATGCCATCCAGCATTCTGATCCCTTTTATGAGAGACAGAGAGAGAGAGAGAGAGACAGAGAGGGAGAGAGAAAGAGAGAGAAAGAGATAATCCCAGTCAGCCATTATTTTGTGTTCTCTCTGAATGGCCAGTACAAAACAGTGCTTGTGACCATGTCAAAATGGAAACATTTTATTCACTTTTCTAAACTGCAAGGACCTAAGAACAGAGGCCTGGATTGGATATAGGTGATTCAATATGTACAGTGGATATAAAAAGTCTATATTGGTCTTGAGATGTAAAAAATCAGACCAAAATAAATCACGTCAGATTTTTTCCCACCTTGAATAAAATATACAAGTTGTACAATTCACTTGAAAAGCAAACTCAAATCTTTTAGGAGGAAAAAATAACAATAAAAAGCTAGAATAATCTGGCTATGGAGATTCTCAGTCATCCAGATTATGGTTGTCCCAAAGGTGCTTTTTTCAAAAGGATTTTCTACTTTTTCTTTGAAGGCGTTTCTTCAGAAGCCTCTTGGATGAGAAGCAAAATGTCTTCGAAGAAAAATCAGAAAGTCCCGTTGGCTCCTGAAAAGCACCTTTGGGATAGAATAATGTGGCTGCATAAGTACGCAAATCCTCTTATAAGTAGGGATGTGACTGTGTTCCGAATTAATCACATTCAAACTGGTATTAAATAGTAGCCAGTACACAGCTGCCATCAATTAAAATGACTCTGATCAAGCCCATATAAAGTTTAGCTGTCTTAGTAATGTTTTTCTGACATTTGCTCAGTTGCCTCTTACAACAAAAGCCACAATCTGCAAAGAGCCTACAGAGGATTAAAGGATCTCACTGTTGGAAAGTATCAGTCAGGAGAAGGGTACAAAAGAATTTCCAAACCATTGAATACACCATGGAACATGGTAAATACAGTCAGTGGAGAAAATGTTGCATAACAGTGACATTACCAGGAATCAGATGTCTCTCCAAAGTTGATGAAAAAAACAAGAAGAAAACTGTGTTAAAGGAGTTGCAAAAATGTCTGGCAACTACTGGTTGTGTACTACATGTGACAACAATTTCCTGTATTCTTCAAATGTCTAGGTTGTGGGGCAGGGTGGCAAAATGAAAGCATCCAAGCCCAGCTACATTTGCAAAAACCTACATAAAATCTGACAAAAAATATGTGGGAAAAATGTGTTACAGTCTGATGAGACCAAGGTTGAACTGTTTGGCCATAATTCCAAAAAATGTTTGGTGCAAAAACAACACTGTGTATCACCAAAAGTACACCAAAGCCACAGTGAAGCACAATGGTTGCAGCATTATGCTTTGTGGTGCTTTACTTCAGCTGGAACAGAGGCTTTAGTGTAGGTGAAGAGAATTATGAACAGTTCAAATATCAGTCAATTTTGCCACAAAACCTTCAGACCTCTTCTAAAATGCTGAAGGTGAAGATAAATTTCACCTTTCAATGCAACAACAACTCAAAGCACCTCCAAATCAAAAGAATGGCTTCACCAGAAGAAGATCAAAGTTTTGGAAAGGCTCAACTAGAGCCTGAACCTGAATCCAATTGAGAATCTGTAGAGATGACCTGAAGAGGGCTATGCACAGGAAATGCCCTCTCAATCTGACAGATTTGGAGCGCTTTTGGAAGGAAGAATGGGCAGAGTTTCTCAAGGCAAGATATGCCATACTGATAGGCTCCTACCCCAAAAGACAGAATGCTGTCATAAAATCAAAAGGTGCTTCCACAAAGTATTAGTAGTTGAACAGTATGCATCTTCAATCACATTATTGTAAGTTTTTTATTTTTATTTTTCTCCTTAAAAGATTTCAGATTGTTCTTCAATTAAATTGTAAAGTTTATATATTAAACATGGGGAAAAAAATCTGAGGCGATTTATCTTGGTCTGATTTTTTTTACATCTCAAAAACCTGGCATTTTAAAAGAGATGTGTAGACTTTTTACATCCACTGTAGCAGATTCCTTTTGACTCTGGTTAGAGATCCAGTTGTTTTTTTAAAGAAAGGTGAATTAGGAACACAAAATCAGATTTGAAAATAAACTATTTGATCACTTGTATCCCAGCAAAAAGACAGGAAGGATGGTAGCAGATAACAGAGGAAAATTCAGTGTGGCACCTAGCATGTTTTTCTACAGTATCCTGTGGCTGGTTTCCATTTTCTGGTCATTCTTACAAAGAGATCAGGTGCCTCCCCTCATCTCAAATCATGTTGAGTTGGTTATTTTATTGACTTTCCTCTAATTTCTTAAGAAACTTCTTCCTCTCCAAATTAATAGTATATTAGTAACTCACATTTAGAATTTAGAAAATAAAAGCTTGGTTTTTTTATTGGAGTTAAAGGAAAACTAAATCTATGTGTTGAAAGTTGCTAGACTTGAATGTGACAGTTTGAATGCATTGTTGAGGCCATGACAGGCTTGCATCAACATGCATTGATAAAAATAATAATAAATCTGAATTTCGGCCCACATTTGTAGGCCACATGAATAAGTATATAGTAGCAGTTTAATCAGGCACGGATGCTCAGGGATTATGGTACTTAATGAAAGTATTATTTTCAGTGTTCTGTTGAAATTCATTAGACTGCAGCAATGAATAACCCTTTCAGTCTTTTCTATGATCAGAATGCATAATAGAAATAGAAAGCGTACCATCATCTCTTCTATCCCTGCTATTCAATTTAACATTCCTTTGTTCAGTAGCTCTCCACTAGCATTTCAAACAGATCTCTGGGTACTCCAGCAAAGAAACAGACTGATAAAATAGAATTACTGTTAATATTTCTTACCTCCAACTTTGGAATTGTATGCCACTCCAACTCCACATTTTAGATTGTTTGCTTGCATGGCAATCTCTCCTGCACATCGTGTTCCATGTCTGCAAGAAAATCAGCTTTGTATGGGTCATCTTCAAATCTTATTATGGAATTATTATTCATTTGAGTATATAAAATTCAGATGGAGCTAAAAGGAACTAGATTACATAGCCCTGTTTGCACAACATGATTAACAAAGTCATCGGAGAAGATTAAGGGGTTACATGAGTACCACAATGTAGTTTATTAAGTTAATACATCCACCTCTTCTTAATTAACCTTCCCGAGAAATATGTATCCTTATGTGTGGGAGGGAATAATTTTATCACAAAATAGATCTGACTTGTCTGAGGCAAAACTAGGCACCATTTCCCCCCAATCAACCTTGTAATTCTTATTAAAGAATTAACCAGTTTTGAAACAGACAAAATTCTGGACTGATTCCATAACAGTGAGATTTCTCTAGGAAAACTTTCTCTGTTTTCTTTTTACTCACCTGCTGCAACTGCATTGCTGGTGGTTAAAAAAGGGGCAAACAAGGTTGGTGAGATGAGGCTACCCTGATTCTGTCTGTTCTGTACCATTGTGAATTTTTCTTTGATTTTCCCCCCACTAAATTATCACTGATGCCAATGATACCCTCCTGGCCTCTGACTGAGACGTTGCACTGACTGAAAAATCAGCATTTGTCAGAGTTCAGTTTGTTGCATTGACTGAAAAAATGGTCAATGCACAACTGACCCAGTCATCTTGGATCTACTGCCTAACGTTCTACTGTCACACAAGTTGGGGATAAGCAAGTAAGCTACCTTAATTATGAAATAATCAGGAGTGATTATAGAACACAGAACAACTTTAGTCAGGCTGATGTCATTCTGATGTGTTGGGTCTATAAGAATTCTTCAGTGAGCATGCCTATTGTTTTCCCAACACATTTTGATGGTTTTGTGAATTAATTCCAAGAATAAATGCAATCTTCAAGGAAAATTTATAGCTTTAATGAATATCAGATATCAAGTTATCTATTAAGGGGATGATTAGATTGAAGTCCTTTTATTTCCAGATACTAAACAGTACAATATTTTCTATTCCACTATCCAGAAACTCTTCATCTTCATTGCATAAAATGATAGTCCACTTGTGAAAAGCTGCCTTATTTAATAGCACAGCATGGTATGCACTAAAGCTGTTGAATGCTGCCAGTTTGAATTCCATTTACATATATCAGAAAGAGTAGTTGTTATGCAGAGATGGCAGATTTGAGATAATTTAAATCGGTGGATAATGGTAAATTATTGCCAATAACTTTTATTTATATATATATATATATATATTCTGTTACAATAGAATCCACGTCAGGAATTCAATATTATTTGCCTTCAATAGATATTGATAAACCTTAATGCATCATAACAAAAATGGCATCCTATCCTAATTGTCTTGGGAAGTATTACATGTTTGTAATCTCACACTTGAATTGAACGGGGTGGCCTGATCCCCTGTTTCTCATACCAACACAGACCATATTGATGCAGTCCTTCATTAAAAACTAAATCCTCATTCTATTCAGATTGCTTACTCCCAGCTAAATGTGCATTTGTCTCCTAAATTTTATTTCAAGAGTGTCCATGATGGTGGTGATCAAAAAAGAGAGTAAGACAGCCTGATCACACACAATTGAAGCCCATCTATTTTTAACATATGCAATTAACTTAGGGAGTTGTTGGGATTGTATTATTAGTTGGAAATGGGAATAAATAAGTGTGTCTCTGTGTATAGTTGGTTTATCATATTGTTTTATCTAAATCATAATCAGTCCAACATCTGAAAAAAACCTGACTGGTTCAAATTAGTCATCTGTATAATGAAGTGCTATACACTTTAATAACAGAATCTCAAAATTTAGGGTTGTGTGTTGACTGCATAAATAACATTTGAAAATTAATTTGTCATCCACTGAAGCTACCTGTTCAAAACTAGGACTACTAGGCAACACTAGTAGTAATGGATATTTTCACAAATCACATCTATATCAAGACAAAACTAGATAAAGCAAGAGATCTTGTCCCACTGTAGTGAGAGTATGGAAAACCAATATGGATATCTATCTCCTTTTGTCTAGCAAACAGAAATATGATAGAGTGCAATCCTGACCAAAGGGAAATCATAAAAAGAAAGAAATAATTCCTGTCCCATTAGTATATAAATGTGATGTTCTCTAGGCTTTGTGGAAAAGGATGACAATAACAAATTTATGGTCTTGAATTAGTTTTGTCTGCTACTGTTCTTAAAGTTAAGTCCAGGTAGGTAATATAAAGTGATAGTGAATATCATAGAAAATCACCCAGTAATTCCAAAAACAACTAGCAATATATATCAAAGAGCATGTAGTTACTCACTTATTTTCATTTGTAGGATCATATCTGGGAAATGGATCATTATCATTGTCATTGAAATCATAACTTGCGTCAGGATCCTAAATGTTAATCAAGAAAATAACTGTAACAACTGTAAACCAATAGGTGAAGCAACAGAGATAGGAATATAGGAAGAATCCTAGAAACCCAGAATGAAAACTTATCTAGTCCCTCTTTTTGTTTCTTCAGTGATCAAAACAATGTCTGGGATGCCAACAATTATACATAACACCTTCGTTTCTCCATTAACTGGTATTAATAGCAGCATTCACTCTTTTTTTAAAATCAGTAATAGCTCATGTTTTATTGGGTTGTCATATTTGAATTTCTCTACCCAATCATCATGCAGCATGTGATTTTTAACTCTTCTGAATTCTCCTCAGAATCTACAGATTAAGCTGACAAAGCTGACACTTGAAGGCACCCAATCATGTTTATTATTGAAAAGGAATATTTTTAAATTCCAAGAATCTAATCATGAAATTGGAAATGAAAAAATAATGATTGCTACTGAAATATTACACTCACATAGTTAAAATAAATGTCTGTGTGATTCCACTCCAAGCCATCATCAAGCACTGTTATGACAACTCCTTTGCCTGTGATGCCCTTTTGCCACACTGGAAGGACATGTAGATCCAATTTGCGCAAAGATCGGTTGATTCTTGTATCTTGCTAGGAGAAACAAAAGACAATTTATTTATGCATTGTGCAAATGTTATTAATTTGTTTAACCTATAACAAATTGTAAAAATTAATTAGTTTTCTTACAAATGCTGCAATCAAGTCTCTTTGTATGTATGAATGAATGGATAGCACACTTGCTCCTCATAGCTTTTGTTTATTTAATATCACATCAAGAAAATGTTGCTTGCAGAGGTACATTATTTTATTTTATTTTACTTATTAAATTTGTTTGCCACTGCTTATTTAGTTAGTATTGCAGAAAAAACAGCCTCTCCTTTACTGAAATTTTGTGTCAGTTCACATGAATTGAATGGCACATTGAAAAAAAATATGGTTTATAAAATGTATTATATTACTATTTGATTTGGTTTTGAGTTAAGAGTAAACATTTATACAATTGTTTCATGATGCACATAGTAGTACTGTACACACTAGCTTTACCCAACTTCTTTTGCCTAGTATGGAAGATTATAAGAAATGAAATCTTAAATCAAGAGAGCACAAAATGGGAGAGAGTGGCTATATTTTATTGTCAATTTCAATCTCTTAGAATCATCTTCTCTTAAAATTTTTATTTGTTAGTAAAAATGGGCTGAGTCACATTGTGATTGACTGATTAAAAAATGACATCACTTCATCATGCCCTTCCTTTCTTTTCATTTGAGGTACTTATCTTCCCCATTGAATTTTATAAAGCTGGCGCTCTTTTTTCACCAGTGCTACTTATCTCAAACTTTAATATATTATATTTGGGCAAATTCAGTAAGAGAATTTTTCCACTAGAAAATAGTTTTGTGACTGTACAGTTTTTATTTCAAAATCATAAACCATGCTGCAGATGATTGAGTATATCATAGTTTATCACCTAAAAGCCAACTTCTATTATCATACTTTGAATTATCTCCCAAATGGTTTAGTACATTAATGAGGCAATACTAAAAGATTCTTCAGACCTATATATTCCACATGTAGATTCAAATTCTTACCAGGTACCATTGTTGGCTCCACATTGGGTCATTGAATAAATTTTCTGCTGAGTCTCCTAATTCAAAACGCTTAGTTCGCTTTTTTTCATACTGTTGTTCTGCCCAAGTCACCTAAAATAGCATCAGATAGATAAATAAATAGCTATATAAAAAAATACTGGAGTTTTTTGTGTCTATAAATGCACGCCGAAGTCTTGTTTATTCCATGTATGACCCACAGGTTTTCTAAGGAACTCAGAGAACCATTTCTAGAATGACAGTCTTTCCTTAAAACAGCACATGCTAATTTTATTATTGTTACAGCTAAGAACAGCTTAAGATTCTCTCCTGTTTTGGCTATGGATGAGATGAAGATAGTATCATGGAAGATTGGCAGAATAAAGATGTAGATAGATGCTCTATCTAATCGCTGTATGGAACAAGGTCATTAATATTACTAAATGGGTGAGTCTAAATTTTAAGACCCTTTTGAGGAGTTTTAAAATTTGGGGAGTCTAAGGGACAAAATAGACACTTAGAATCCCTACTTCCCTCCGTGGAAAAATGTGACTCTCAAAATGTTATGCCCATTCATGTAGTGCTGGAAGCATGTAGCCCATGAGCCATAGGTTGCACACCCCAATGCTATGGGATGGGTATACAAGCCTTTCTTCTAATTTTTGTCTTCACGTGAATGCACCTGCATATTCATTTATTGATGTGAATGATGGCTGAACATCTCATAGAGTTCTGCTGGCCATACTTCTGTGTCAGAGTATGACACTAGTTCCATTCCATGGATCATCTTTCATCTTCACCCAAGAGTGAAATATTAGCCTATATTTGCTGTACCAAAAGTAGTTATTGTGACCAAAAATATAAATCACTACAATACCCATATATGTCAAAAAGGGGAAATTGGAAGTAACAAAAGATGCAATGTCACCTCTGTGAGAGTTTTCTATTGAGCCTTTCTCAAAAGTACTTCTTTAAGTTCACGTACAGAGATACGAAATCAAGTCTATGAACCTTTGGTCCATAGTAAATGAGTTCAAATACTACAGAATGTCAAAACTGTTCTAGAAGTCTTCTAGAAACTCAGCTCAAAAGAAACATGTTTCACATATTATAGGTGTCCGCTACTAATTTCACTGATAAGAAAAATCACAACATGTATACAGTCACATCAAAACAAAAACACGAGTCTTTTTACTTACATCCCAGCATCATATGCAAATACATGTCACAGGATTTGTAACTACTTGCACTTTCCTGCTTCCCTCCTCGCCATAGATAACTGTAGTGTTTTCTTGACTATGTCCATGGCTTATTATGGCTTTCTTAAGCTAATGTATGCAATCAAAACATACATCCGAACTAGACTGTTGTTTCTCTGTGTCATATAATATATGTGGGTACATGCATATTTGTTTGTTTGTTTGTTTGCTTATATTTATTTTATTTGTCATGTTTATGTAGTGTATATTGGCGGTGGTGACCTTTTGAGAGCTGTATGCAACAAAATTTCATTTTAATGTATGCTGATTAGTGTACATTTAAAGTGACAATGAAGTTGTTCTAAATCTAAGTCTTCTAAGTCTAAGTCAGTCTTGCACAAGTGTCTCATAAAACAGTTAAGACATTTCCCCCTTTTTGTAATTGTTTGTACTTGTTAGTACTCTGAGATTACAACATTAGGGAGAGAAGCTACCCAGATAGCAGATTTTTGATACCATGAAAAAGTAACAGTTAATGATTATTGCGTTAATTAAATAGTATTGGATACACTTTGCCAGGGATATAAGTGTTGGTTGAGGGAATATATTTCTCAAGTTTTTGTTTTTTAAATTGATTCCCCTCCTCAACCATAGATATTCTGTGTTCCATAATTTTGAGGAATCAATCTCCTTCATGCTCCTTCAATCTGGGGGCAACAAAAATGTCTTATCCCTGAGTATCCAACCAATTGCTGGGGTTTGCAAAACATATCTTACCTATACTTAGGACCATGTCATAGAATTTACCTAGGCAGTTGAACATTGGTTGGTTTTTCTCACTGTGAGTACCTGTTTGGCTTCTGCCCTACGAGTGAGGAAACAACTGCAGTTGGAAGACATATACTAGAAGCAGAGTTGTTCTTTGCAGTTGATATGTTATCAGCATGACAATGTGACTGCATGTGATTGCAAACAAGTCACATTTAGTAAGTTCTTACTATGAGGTCATAACTAAAATAGAATAAGTACATAAAAGAGAAAGATACTACAGTCCAAAAGTGGAGCATGTCTATATACTATTTACTGATAGATTTTTTTAAATTATACTGCTAATTTATTATCGGTCTTACTTTATTATTTTGGGAAACTAAATTCCATTTTTATAATCCAGCCCATGATCTTTAATTTTAAAAGGATAATAAAAACCACTGAAGCCTGACACAAAGGCAGTATCTTTGATCCAGCAGTGATGATCCATAATCCAAGAATCAAAATGAATGATACTGCCTTATTTTTAATCTGCCTTGTTTTTATTATAAAATGTATGTATTATGTATGTACAATCTATGGGATTCCCCATTGTCAAGAATTTTGTCATGGAAAGTCAAGATCCCACTGGTTTTTGTAATAACATCGTTTGGAATACAAATGTGCTATGTTTACAACATGGACCAGAAATCTAATCTGGACTCTCTGCCTCTCTCCCATGGCTTCTGCTACCCAAGATGAAGGATAACATAGTACCTCTTCAATCCATGTGCAGAAAATGATCATATTGTTCATCAGATCATATTTCCTAAAGGCAGCAAGTTGGCTTAAAGATACTAACCAGCAATAGCCTCTAAATCCTAGCACTTTTTCCTCACCTGCCCTGCACTACTGACATGCAAAGCAACTGCTACTTCACTCTGCCTCTTTCTAGGATCAGTCTTAACACTTCTACCTAGGAAATATCTTCTCTTTCAGGCCTTTGGCTATTGCTGCTGCGATGGTAGGAATCAAAACCCACTCACTGTTGTGCATTTCCCAGTTTTAGTAAGGCCAAATACAATATCTTCCCCAGCACAACTATTGTCTGAAATTTGAAGCCCTAGTTTTAAATCCCAGAGCAGGATAAATAAAGATGAAGATGAAAGATAAAATATTTTTTTAAAAAAACAAGATAAAGTAGAAAGGCACAGAGCCATATCTCTAATTGTGTTAAAAAAGAAGAATTGCATTAGCTAAGCATATATATTATATATTTATATATATATAATAAATGCCACAGAATCATCAAGAAATCTCAAAGACAATGAGGAATTTAAATGCCAATGATGATCCAAGACGTCTTGTGCAGTACAAAAATACTTCACATGATTGAAAATGTGTTTTCTACAAAATAAATGATACAACTCATTAGGAACCCAGTGGTCAGAGAAACAGCAAAGAAAAATTAGGGGCAAGAATAAGACATAATGCATCTTAATGATTTCACTGGCATATCTACAGTACATATCAATAGTGGCTTGACATTTTTGATTGGCACCCATTTTGCATAGTTTTTCAGCCGTCAAAGCAGAAATTACTGTGGCAAATTATTAAATTATGAAGCAATTATTTCTGTAAGAGCGTAGCATTTAGTAGTCAAGAGTCAAGCTTGACTTAAAGAAGGCTTTACACTTAGAAAAAATGTTTAGTAACTCTGCTTTTGAATTTAGCACTGTGAAACTAATTTTCTAGATTTTGGAGACCTTTTGAATGAATACAGATGGCAATATCCCATAGAGCAAGAAACCACAGTGGGCATTCAATAACATTGCCTTCTGACTCACTGTAATGAAAATACCCCCTACTCCAGATATGTGAAAAACCTGTAAACCAGGTTCTATGGCTTCTTTTTTGAAGGTATTCATTCTGAAACATGTATTTTCAACTGACGTTTTTCCAGTTAATTGCTGCATATCATGTTATTGCACGTACTGGTAGAAACAAATTGATTGTTAGATGAATAGGAATGCAGCAATTAGGGCGTGTCAAAGTCTTCAACTTTCAATTTCCAAACATTAGGGGTGCTCAAAAATTGTGACATGCCTCGGGGATTGTAAAGGGTTTTTTTGTTACTGTAATGTAATTTAGATGTGCTTGGTAAGTAACACTACATAAGTATCACAACTTTTTAACATTTTGTTTGTTTTATTTGCAGCATGAAGCTATTAAGGGGACACTTTTTAAAACTCCTTAATAATCTTTAATTGAGCTCTTTTGAAGTTTGCTGGACTTGTATCAATAGCAATTTTGAAAATAGGGGTTGTTGTTCATCTGTGAAGCATTTGTGAAATGTTTGCAAACTTCCTAATTCCTAAATTACAAGGATTTCAATGGTAAACCCAAGATATGCTTTTGATGTCAGTTTCCAGAGATATTCATGTAAAACAAGAGATCCAGAGATAAATACGAGCAAATTCATAAATGAAGAAATGCTCTCTTTCTACTTGATTGTGCCTTCTGGAATTGCATGTGGTTGCACAGTTTTTAAAACCAACAGCTACAATTTCTTCGTTTTAAGGTTGACGCTTTTCAAATATAATGTCCCAATGTGGTCTAGACCAGGGGTCTCCAACCAGCTTTGCTGGCTGAGGAATTCTGGGAGTTGAAGTCCATGAGTCTTAAAGTTGCCAAGGTTGGAGACCCCTGGTCTAGACTCTTGATCAGTCTCAGGGTCAAAACAGGAAACAATATACACATATTTTTTTAGATCTTTGGATAAAAAAATATGAAATATAAATATTATGATAGTATCAGAAATCTTTCAGTGATTGAAGGATTATATCACATCATTTCCCAGTGCACAGAATTGATGACTTAATAGCAAACTGGCAGGCAATCTCATATGTAGTTATTTGGAGGCGACAGTTTCTATATTGAGAAAGGTTTACTCACTTAGAATTGGGTTTAGAATTGCCGGTCTAAGAGAAATGACAAAGCATACATGTACTACTTACACGATCATCATCTGTGAGTTGTCTGGTGATATGAGAAGCACTTCGTCGAGATCTTCTAGGGTGGCTCTTATGCCTGAGTAGATAATGATTTTCCAGGAGCCCAATCTGTAAAGTAAAAAAACAATTTTAAGATATTTTCCCCGTAATGCACAACAGCAAGAAACAATCAAAACTGCCCAGAAATCCTTTTACTTTCAGAGCTGAAACCATGCAGCAATACATAATTGCCTAATAAAATGTCTTTTAAAAACAAAGGGTCAAGAAGCAGAATTATAGAATAGAGCTGGAAGGGACTTTGATTGTGGGGGCAATATTCTGAGGTATATGGGATTAATATACTGATGTAAGAGTATTGCTTATAAGCTGTAAACCGC
>JANHFL010005450.1:16371-40857 GCA_032468155.1 Oxyrhabdium leporinum
GATTTGAACCGCTAGATTGAATCAGCAGAAGTGGCCTGCAGTTCAACACTCTAACCACTGCGCCACCTAGGCTCTTGCTCACTTCTTCCTGTTGATACGACAGAGAAAGTTCTGGATAGAGAACATGATTTGATTAATTAATAGTGTAAAGGGAATCAGAACAGGGCACTGGATACTGTCTGCTCCCAGAAGCCTATAGCTCTATATTGGTTCAAATATATAAATCTATTACAAATTGCAATAAAAAGTAAATCAGTTAGGCACCAGGACTGAAAGAGGATTAATTTGAAAGATGTAATGGGTGCTTTTGAATGGATTGTGTCTCATGGCAGCCTTTTCCTTGCAGTGGACATTTCAAGTTAGAGAAAAGTCCAAATCCATCGACAATGCAGTCCAAGACTCTGTTCATCTGTCCAGACACTAAAGGCAAGGTAAAATAAAGAATGTAAACAGGCCTTCTTTCCAGTACCTAAACTATGAAATAGAGATATACACTTTGTTGCCCCCACCTCCAAAAATAATTTTAAGAATCGAACCTCTGTTAAAAGAAAGAGAAAAAAAACCCAGGTAGAAGTTAGCGATAATGCAATGGGAAAACTAATTCACTCAATATTAGGCACCTGTTTGAATGAACAGACAACTATGCTGACAATATTTGCGTGCTTGTTGAATGATTTTGGTTATTGGTGGATCAAGTGATTTTTTTTTTGCCACATGTGCCTTGAACAAATGAAGCCTTTTGAGTACATTGCTGGGTTTTTTTCATCAAGATACATTAAGGAATGTTGGTTAACATCCATAAAAGTCCAAATGCAGTAAGGAGTACAGAAGAGGGAGAAGGAAATAGAGCTTCCTTCAGACTTTGTGTTTTCATTTATTTTAAATCTGCATGTTGTTAAAACAAATGTGAAAATTAGCCATATGGAGACTTAGTTTGGGTACAGTATCTTCATCTGTCACTACATTTGGAGCAAACACATCATACTCACAGTGTGCTGGCATCAAAGCTTGGAGAGAAAGGAAACTGCACACTGCTCAACATATGCACATGATTTTGACCTCATGGAATGGGAACATATGATTATTTCATAACTGCACATTGAAAACAAGCAGATTGCTCCTGGTTATATTGCAGAGATGAACATAAAGCCGAATCTGGTTTTAACGAGCACATTGTGCAGTTTAATTCAGTACAGTTTATTCAAATGAAATACTCCCCTACTATATACTTTCTTTTGAATTCAAACCTTAGACCCAGTGCATGTAAGACAGGGGCTTAATAGCTTTCCAAACTCTCCTTTGGCCTCACTTATACAACCAGCTGACACTGAAAATAATTAATGCCCTTTAGGACTCACATCTGCTCCTATGCTTCCATGTCAAGGCTTTTAATTGGGCTATTTTGGCATTTGGAGACCATGGCAAGGTGAAATAACCTTTCTTTCATATTTCGGAGGTCAGAAGCTAGTCCTGCCAAAGGTCACCCTTCAGGTTCACAAATGAGTCATTTGTATCACCTAATGCAATCTATGACTTGCAAATTGCATGGGGATATGTTACAGAGAATTAATTAGTCCATGTGATGAATATGGAATTCATCATTAGTGTTGTAACTTCTGCAAGAATGTCAATACTTGTTTTGAGATGGTGGGTTTTATTGTGTAGTCTCCTGCTAAGTGGGATTTTTAATGCCTTGGGATTGTTTGTTGCACCACACAATGACAAGGATAAACTGTCTCACTCCTAAGTAGATAAATTCATCTCCCATTTTTATTTCAAGACAACAGTAGCCACCATTGTATGCCAGCTAAGTTCATGTTACACATATTAGTAGGGTGTTACTGAATAAGCATACCAAATAGAGAAACTCAGAATCTCAGAAAACATTACTTAAGAAGTAAAAATAATTTTTGAAAAAGAATTCAAACACGGGTTAAGCTTGAGAACATTGAACAAGACCAATTTTTGAGGTATTGGATTTTGGTAAAGATTTAATGCCCTTAAATCTTCCCACACATTCAACAGAAATCCTAAAAATGTTGGTAATGACCCACAGTGACTGTCCCTGGTTGCATAGGCATTAAATTGAGCAAGTTTTCAGGGGGAGAAATGCTTTTGCGAGAGTGGAGGCAGCTACACTGGGGGCATCAATAGGCTTCATCTATTTCATGGGATGCTTTGGAAGATTTCTGGAGGGTGGCATTATATAATCAGCTTGGTTTAGCTATTAGCAGAATATATATAAATGTCATTTTTGCTTTTAACTGTAATATTAAATCACATGCATTTTCGGGATAAAATAATAGACGCATATTAAAATAAATAAACATGCAAATCCATTGATGACATAGAAAAGCTATGTGATATAGTTGTGAAAATGCTGAGATCAATGTTCAAGCCATGAAAAATCAGTGGGTGACCTTCAGCCAGCCAGTTTCTCCATACCACCTGTCCACCGTGAGGTTGTGGGAGGAAAAAAATAGAAGGAGAAATGACTTGCAGGAGATATGTCAATCTAACAAATAAACCAGTACAGATTAATTTTTGAAAAAAAATACATTTTCAATCTCCTTTAAACAAGTCATCAGATTATTGTAACAACATGCTTAGTCTGTTCATCATTACATCTGAAGAAAAAA
Organism: Oxyrhabdium leporinum; assembly: GCA_032468155.1. Classification (NCBI taxonomy): domain Eukaryota; kingdom Metazoa; phylum Chordata; class Lepidosauria; order Squamata; family Cyclocoridae; genus Oxyrhabdium; species Oxyrhabdium leporinum. The sequence continues at coordinate 19,011 of JANHFL010005450.1, forward strand.
AAATCTTTATGAAAAAATATAACTTTTAGCTGCTATGTTCCTGATCTTCAATTATATCAAAATCACATTAATTGAGCTATAACACTGTCAGGCACAGCAGCTGGAAGACTTATCCATACATTTTAAAGAGACAACCATTAATTTTGAGCACCACTGTGTGGCAATGAAACAAGGATGTCCATTTCCCCCAATGTGATTTACTCTCTTTCAAGCTGCTTAAGTGGGAACCTCTACAAAAAGATTTAAGTTAAGTGACTCGTAGGCTGTGCTGGAGCTCATTTATTATTGAATTAAACTTTCATTTCTTTGAAAGGGAAAAAAGAAATATAGCTTGGTATGAAACGTGGTAAAATAGTTCAAAGAAAGCAGCTATTACAAGCTATTATAATCGACAATAGGAGTTTATAAATCTAAAGATTATCCAAGGTTTTTAAATTTTGTATTTGTTATGCGGGGGGTGGGTGGGCAGGTGTCAAATGTACATATTTGCTTTTGGCCTCATGATCATCTTCAATGTATACATTTATGGAAACAGCATTACTGATGGCAGAAATAATCATCAATAAAATTGGCATCTGATTTTGGAGTTTATAGTAAACAGTTATCCTTCCATTGGAATAATTGTTACAGTGATATATCCTTAATTACCTCAGCATATACTGAATCTTTAAAAAATGGGATTATTAAATCTATCCTAAAAATGTTGCACAAGAGATGACAGAATGCTTTATACAAAAATATATATTGAGCTATATTACCATATGGCCATAATTATATGTCTGTAAGTCAGGTGCAGTGCAGTTCACATTGGAAACCAGAATGTAAAAGTCAAAACACAGAGTTCCTCCCTAGGGTGGGAAGGAAAAAAAAACACTTTCAAGTAGCCACTTACAAAATCAAGAGCAAAGAAGTGTTGTCTTTCCATCAACAAAATAGCTGATCTTTTCTGAGCTTGGAAGCTAAGCAAAATCAGGTCTAGTTAATACCTGAATAGGAGCCCTCCAAAGGGTACAGCACTGTAGACAGATGAGGCAGTTGTAGTCAAATTGATTGATTAATTGATTGTCAGAGACTAGAGAAGGGGAAGTGTAAGAAGGCAGTGGAAAATCTCTTCCACCCTTTTGCCAAATCTTTATGAAAGTATCTAAGAAGTCAGCAGGACTTTTGCTCAACCGTAAGGAGAATTTAATTTGCCATTTTTCTGTAGAAAAGCCATTAGGGCCACCTGTGCCATGGAGAGATGCAGGTACAAGGAAACAAACACAAAATTTCTTCAGGTATGCACCTGAATACCTGAAGAAATATGGAAGCGGAGAGAAGCAGAAGAGAAATTACTCTTGTGCAAAAGCAGAACAAGAGTTTATGAACAGAATATCTACAAAAGTATGCATTTCCAGAAATCAGTCACAGTCCTTCTGCAAGCCGAACCGAGGTATGTTACAATTGTTCATGGAAGCATTTGTGATTACCAAGCTTTTCAGAGAGGGGACCAAAATAAAGCAATGACTCTGTCTTGATGGGCTATATTATTATTACGCATGGAGGACTCAAGCTGAGCCACGTATTTGAACAAATCTATATTGCTGATAATGCTAATATTATTTTTGGTTTGCAAACACAAGACTGATGGCGATAAATGGAATGGCATGCTGTTCAGTGTCTTAGAAGAAAAGGGAAGATTTGGACTCGGTGTTTCCGGTTCATAACTAAGATTCAGAGTTTACAATCTTGTTATTTGAACACAGTTGAGTTTATATTTAAGTGCACAATACTGGTACTGTTCAAACTACTGGAGTACACCATTATTTCAGCCTTAAATTGTTCAAACCTGCAAATTTTCTAAATCAACAAATGCTTTCTGTGCAGTGCCATCTCATTGTGGCTATATAAATAGTACTTTTTTTATCTAAAGTTCTGCTTACTCAGATTCTGGCATATCTCCATAGGCATTCAAATTATCTTAGTTATACTGTAGAGGTAAATACGATTTTCAGTTTGCACAGCTTGATCGTGTATGATATGTTCCTGGTTGCCACTTGTAATCCTATTTCTCCCACTCAGAGTGTAAAAGTTTAAAAGAATAGAAAGAAGGAAGTCCTAGTATTTATGTGGCATTTCTTGAGGTAATCTCATACCATTTTTGAGACAATGTTTTGCAAGATCTCTCTCAATAAATCCTCAGACCTCTTGTCACAGAATTTCTAGTCAACTCAGTGAAAAGTTTATTTTAAATTGTATGCAATTTTGGGTTTTCTTAGAGTTGTATTTCACTCTGTATAAAACTCAGGATGTGTCACATGTTTCTTTATTGTGTTTGTCGTTACAAGAATCTTATAGTGTTATTTTTCCATGACATCTTACTAGTAATGAAATTAAGGAAATTAAGATAACATCTTGCTCAATGAAAAGCCCTCAATCACTCTTCACTCTTCCAGCTTTTGCAAATACAATTCTAGCAGCAGTTAATATATGAATAACTAAATATGCATTTCCTTACTATATTTTTCGGGTAGAATCCCCAATAGAAATATTTCTGGCTTCAAATCAATATGCTGTTTTATCATTTTTTCCAACCACGTATGTATTTTTGTCCAGTATTTTTTTGCTTTTGGGAAAGTCCATTACATATGATAATATGACCCAGGTATCTGGTGGCACTTCCAGCATTTAGCTGACCTATCTTTAAACATCTTTGCCAACCGTGAAAACATCCCACTCTGATGATCATATCACCGCTATGTTTTGAAACATTACCATGACACACTTCATAAATCAATTTAATATGAGCAGTATGAATAATAATGTATGGAAGACTGGGGTGAGCAGAAGCTATGCTGCTTTTAATTTGGGGGAAGGAGTGCATAAACACTCCCGGAGTGGGGGGGGGGGGTCTTCCCTGGTTGAAAGAGACTCCAGTTCATTTTTCTCACTCTGGTGGCCTCTGCTTGCTCATTTCCCTATTTCCCTGGATCTTATTATTTGTCCAAAGAGGAAGAACAAGGCATGTAGATACTCCTGTTCCTTATTCTTGATCTTCTTACTATTTAGAGGTAAACCACAGTCATAGCCAGGAGGCAGACAAGACCAAGAAGTCCCTGAGACAGCAGTGAAGCCCTTCACCCTATTAGAGCATGAATCTCAGTGGGGACCCTTCTGACCTCAGGACTGGCCAAATGTCTATGGAGATTCTCAATCATCCAGGTCATGGTTGCTCCAAATATGCTTTTCCAAAAGGTTTTTCTTTGAAAACATTTCACTTCTCATCCAAGAACTGAAGAATCTTGTTGGATGAGCAGTGAAATATTTCAAAGGAAAAAAAAAACCCAAGAAACTCCAATTGCCTTTTGGAAAAGCACCTTTCAGATTGGTCCGATATAAACTGCATTTTTGCAAGCTGTAGAGATTAAAGTTGATCTGGGTTTTGGTCTCAAATGCAAAATAGTAGACCAACTAGCTATTTATTTTCATGATGCTTATACCAGTCAAGCCTGAACCAGATATATTCATATGTAATACCAAATATAATGGGAGAGTAAGAGGCCATATTCTCATCTCCACAGCAATGAGGATGTCAATGACAGGTCTACTCTACATAAAGCTCTCCTGAAAACAGTTACCTTGGGTTCAAAAAACATCTACACATTTTCTGAGTCTGCCAGTAACATTCTACATCCAACAGGAATTTATCATATGCTTGTCTCTCACTTTGGTTACAGTTATTACTCCAGTTGTTCAATGGCACTTGAAAAAATTTATATCCTAAATTTGTGCCAGCCCCATGAATCTACCTCTTGGTTGATGGCAAGAAGGCAATGAAGTCTGGATTCTCATGTGTTCTCTAGATTAGAAATTCTATCTTGCATAAAATATCATGAGCATCCTTGGGGTAAAACCGGACTTTGATTGCATTTGTTGTAGATTGGCATAAATGTACCTCACCTGAGGTACCCAATGTACCTGAACTTCCCATGCTGCCTACAGCACAACTAAGCTGCTAATCTAGTCTACCCCTTCCCTTTCTTATTAAAAAAAATGCTAAGTGAAAAACTCAACTGAAAGTAAAGGATAACTTCTAGCAAAAATCATTGTAAATTATGGTCACATAGCCAAGGGACGCTGCAAATATCCATAAATGTGGCCAGTTCCTGTGCATTCGAAACCATAACCATGGAGGGGGGGTACAGCCATTGGAACTTCAAATCCAGGTTGTAAGTAGCCCTAGGGAGGTACATCATAACCTTGGTTGCTAAGCAGTCATAAATTGAGAACTTTCTGTATTAGACTGAAGCATATCATATAAAGCTATTCAGTGACAGAGGGTTCTCTTTTTCTATCTTGCTTTAACCCAAAGGTGCTTTCTCAGGAGGCAACTGGACTTTCTTGTTTTTTTTTCTTCTGAAGACGTCTCGCTTCTCATCCCAGAAGCATCTTCAGCTCTGACAGGATAGTGGGGAATGGAAGGATTCCATTTGGGACAACCATGAGCTGGATGACTTAGAATCTCTACAGACTTTTATTTTGCCTTAAGTTTTTTTTTAATTTCCTTTATGGTGCTTTTGAGCTTCCTGGTGAGAAAGTTTTCTTTTCCTTCATTTCTTCTGTTATGTGGTTATTTGAGTTGAACAAAATGACACTGACCGAATAATTGGGTCAAGTGAATAGATACATGAACCACCAAGAGGTCATTCAAATAATTGGGTATGTCCATACATGGGGCACAACCTGCCAACCATCGTGGAATGGTGTCCCAAAGTATTACAAACATGACTCAAGGGTTTGAGTGATGTCTTGCATAACTTGTCCAATCAATTGTAACAGTAATCTAAGCACCATACCACAAAGGGCTTAGCTGCCTTGTACTGAGGAAATGACAGATCCTGTGAACTTCCAGTAAATAGGAACAAGCAACTTTAATAGTCTTTTCATTGAAAAGCTTCAAGGGCAATCTGTCAATAACACGGAGTCCTAGAATCCTCACAACCTGTGATTGACAACCTGGAGCCACTTGTGAAACTTATGCTTCAGGAAAGTATTTTTAGAATTACTTTTTGATTTGTTCTTATTTAAAATAGAAAGAAGAGTCATTACCGCCTGGAAAGGGGGCTCATTTGTTGAAGTGTAAACCTTTGAAAATAATTTGTTGTGGTTCTAACTGCAATCCTCCTGCTACAAAGCTTCCATTGTTATATTTCTGCTCTCTAAACAAACTTTAAACTTCTATTAATATATAGCAAATCTTTTCATTGCTCTTTAAAGCTATCACTGGATTATTTACACATATTTACTATTTTTTTCATTCAAAAGAAATGTTTCAGCTAAAAATGGAATTGTGAAAAGATTATCTCTTTTTCCACTTTGTTACAATCACAAGGAGAACATTAACATTTTAAGTGACTGTTCCTGCATAATAAATATATTTTTTTGTTCAAGAAAAAGACAAATTAATATATTGATAATACTGGTGCTAGAAAACCAGATGTTTCATATGAGAGTGACAGCTGTTTGTAAAACATAGCTGACCCTTTAAGCCTGTTCTCTAACACAATACATTTTAGTCTGACTCATTATAAATAGTTGAAGAGACATATTTGTCCAAAAGATTAATTTTATTAAATAAGATGAACAGTAAAGACTCCATTACAGTTTGCAACATTTTTGCACAGGACGGTTGATTAAACATTCTTCCCTGCCCATATTCCCATAATTTGTAAGTATAATATTTGAAAGTATATCAACTTTTTAAGAAAGAGTAGACCTTAACTTACAACAGTTCATTTATTGGCCATTTGAAGCTACAATAACACTGAAAAAAAACGTTATTTATGACCGTTTTTTACACTTTATAACCATTGCAGCATCCCCACGGTCATGTGATACAAATTTGGATGTTGGCAGCTGGTTCATATTTATGACAGTTGTGATGTCCCGGAATCATGTGATCCCCTTTTTCAATCTTCTGACAAGCAAAGTCAATGCGGAGGCCAGATTCACTTAAAAACTGTGTTACTAATTGAACAACTGCAGTGATTAACTTAACAACTATGTCAAGAAAGTGGGCAAAATGGGGAAAAATTCACTTAACAAATGTTTTGCTTAGCAACAGAAATTTTGGGTGCAATTGTAGTCATAAATTGATGACTACCTGTATTGAAAAATAATATTGGATAAAATGAGATTTTTAAGACTAATGCACATAAAATACATATAAAAATAATTTACACATCTATGTACAAGCATTTGTCAAACCAAAAAGTTCAACAGAGAATTTATTTCTAGTTTAGATATGGCATCCAGACCCCATTTCCCCTTTTTAAAGAAGAGCGATGGGGAAACAGAGTTTTTCAAATATTAGTGCATTGTATCAAATGCCATATGCACATCTTTGAACAGTTGATTTGTCTTTTTACTAATTTACATGTCATAAATAAAACAATCTCAAAGAGAGGATGAAATAAAGTAACTTTAAATTAAAAAAAACCCACCCACTTACAAAAATAGTTTAATCCAGCCACTCTGCAACACTGGACGAGATAACTGGTATTTGAAAAACAAAATGAAATACACAGTGCACAAAAAAATCACACTTTTGATACCCAAAGAGCTGGATTTAATTCTAGGTCCCATTTTACATTGCTTAATCCAGTTTTGGTCACCACGATATAAAAAAAAAAGATGTTAAGACTTTAGAAAGAGCACAGAGAAGAGCCACAATGATGATTAGGGAACTGGAGGCTAAAAACATATGAAGAACGGTTTTAGGAAGTGGGAAATTTTAGTTTAATGAAAAGAAGGACTAGGGTGACACAATAGCAGTGTTTCAATATCTCAGGAGATGCCACAAAGAAGAGGGAGTCAAGCTATTCTCCAAACCACCTGAAGGCAAGACAAGAAGCAATGAACAGAAAATAATCAAGGATAGACCAACCTAGAACTAAGGAGAAATTTCCTGACAGTTAAAAAAAATAATCAGTGGAACGACTTGCCTCCAGAAATTGTGGGTGCTCCACCACCGGAGGTTTCTAAGAAGAGATTGGACAACCATTTGACTGAAGTAGTATAGGGTTTCCAGTTTGAGGGCCGGTGTGTGGGGGGGTTGGACTAGAAGAACTCTAAGGTCCCTTCCAACTCTTTTATTCTGGTTTTCTGCTATATAAAAGGGGTCAGCAATGCAAATTCATGGGTGCCAAACTGCCTGCAAAACCATTGCCTTATATTAATTGAGATTCAAGGTGATGATTGGTGAAAATCCTAATATCTCTGAGACTTCAGCATTCTTGTCTGAGCTTTCAAATCAGGCAGTACAATCTCCCAATATTTCTGTGGTTTTGTCTGAGATATTCAAGATCTTGATATTCTCATAAGTGGTATCTTAGCATGACCTTTGTCTTGGAAATTGGTGGTGGTTTGTTTTTGTTGTTGTTGTTGTTGTTGCTTTATTGAACCTGGAAAAACAAAACCAACTCCAGCATAATAAAAAAACACAACAGGATGTGATGAGCAGCAGGAGATCATTAGCTAACAGATATGCCATCATCTGTATTTATCTGTTTTGTAGATGCACATTAATGACATTTGTACTCAAACAGCTGTAGACTATTAAGTGTGAGTACAGTACATGGAAAGTGCTATACTGCAAGCATAAATGACATTGGTCATTGGATACACCACTGTTTCTCAACCTTGGTACCTTTAAGATATATGGACTTAAACTCTTCAGCCAGCATGATTTTTTTCAACGTTTTCAACTGGATTGAGTGACAGATACCTGAGTGACAGTGAAACAGATAATATGTGAGATCCTTTTTTCCTCCCCCATATACCTTTCTTGTATACATCCTTTTTCATTTGCAGATACATGAATATATAGATAAATTCAGAGAGAAATCCATATTGTTAATTTACTTTAAAAAGAACTTAACTGTTAACCTTTTCTGGCTTTTCACATCAAAAGCTGTCAGCTGAACATAACTACTGGGAATTTAAAAAAAAATGTTATGCTTACAAGTAGAGCAGGGAATTGAGCCAAACTCCTGATTATTCCAAAATATCTGTAAATAACTATGCACTCATAAACTATTTTCAAATACCATATAATTAATTCTGCAAGCTTCTAAAATGTAGCTACTATAGACCACAGGGGTTTTATTCAGTTCTTATGTAAGAAAAACCAAATGAGGTTTTAAAAACAAACACATGTTTTTAAGAAGGAAATGCTGTAGTACTTCCCAATCCTTGATGACACTAGGAGATTAATGCTGCTCTATCTTCATGCAAAATGGAAAACTAAAGGCAAACTAGGAACAGATTACCTTTGTCAAAAGTGTTAATATAAGATTAATTGCTGGGGTCACAAAGGCTTTTATCTCTCAGCCAACTACCTACAGCTTAGCATGCTCACATTTTTAGCATATTAGCAAACCTATATTGTATTCCCTTTGTGGGTTTATCCATGTATGTTCATTAACTAGAAGTATGTGCCCTCTTGACTTATGATTACAAATGAGCCCAAAATTTTAATAATAAGTTATTGAAGTCATAAGTCAATGTACCAAGTGATCAAACTTGATTTTAGTACTGTTTTTGGCTGCTAAGTAATCATGAAATGGGTCTAAGTCTAGCTTATCCAATGGAATTTTTTGATGGAAAAATGGCAAAAGTTGAAAAACTTGAATGCATGAATGTCATAACTAAGTTGTCTGAGTCTCTCGTAACTTTGAATAGTTATTAGAGTCAATTGGTAGATGGATGGCTTGCAAATTTAATAAATAAAACATTATTGAGGTTGTGTATCAAATTTTACAAATGCACATTTCCAGGATAGACCAGCTGTGGGTTGGACAAGCTGAGATTACTATTATATCTGTATGTGGTGAAGAATCTTTTCTATTAAATGATCTGAACTACACAATAAAATAGTAGTTATCATTTGCAGAGCTACTGGAGCATTTTATTCATAGTAGTTTTAGTCACAGAAATAATACAGGCCTACAATTGTATTTGAGCATGTTAAAGAAAGGAAAGGCACCACTCCAACATTTTCAAAAGAGACTCTTTATTCTTTTCCTCAGCATATTATTGAAGTGTGATACAAAACAAAATCACCTGTCCATTTCTTACTGTTTAGAAGAGAAGGAGAAGAAGAAATGTTCAGTACCTGCAATTAAGAGGACATTGAGCTGTGATAAAAGCAATACGACCTGTCTTCTTTATAATCAGTGATATTAGCAAGCATCCATAGCTGCCAATTTATTTTGGGCCCCACAACAGTTGAGAAAAATAGAAACATCTCAAGCTAATGAAATCAGTCTGTTCTGTTGAAAGAGTATAATATTGTTCATCCTGGCAAATCAGTCTCTCCTCTTCGGAGGTTAGAAGTCAAATGACTCTCATTAAGTCAATCATCATTAACCTGGCTTGACCAGCAAGAACAGAAGGAAAGGCAATCTCTCTTTTTGGTAGGCACGGAGTCTAGACAGCGCTATTATGCTCAACACCCCTGCAGTGTGAAACATAACTACTTAGATTGCTTGGATAATAATGGCAGCCAGTCAGCTAGCCATTTTACAAGGGTTATAGTTGCTTGCTTCGTGGTGTAGACAAATAATATTAAATCTCCCTGCCAGCATTCCATCATGAAGCCTATTCAGCCGAGGGATGCTTTTTTTTTTCTGAGAGCAGCTGTAAGGATATTGCACGAAAGCTAATATCAAGTTGTTTAGAAGGTGTTACTCAGATATGTATGGCTCTCCCAGCCCCATAACAGCACCACACAATTTGTAGCTGTCTTTAAAGCAGAAACATAAAGGACTATGTCAGGAACAATAATAGCCAACAAAATTCAAGCTAGTTGGGGGTCACTCACAGGAGCTCACAGGTTGGGTGCATGCATCATAAAGTCAAAATGTCATTTCTGTGGGTTTTAGCTTAATGGGATTTCCTTTGCAGTTTAGTATTTTGGGATTGTCAGCAAGACCATCCAGTGGAAAAGGCACCCTGAAAGAAAAGAATGACAAAGGCACCCCCCACACCAACGTCAAACAGCACCAGTTTGACTGAAGCAACACAAAAAAAATCATCCTCCACACTATCACCCGCCACACTCATGAGTTCCTGGCACTCCACAAGCAATTCCATCAACAGACACATTGACCTACAACCAGCCTATGAACCCCTCAGAATCCAAATCAACCTCACAGCCAACCAGAGACAGCACTGACCCTCACACAAACCCCCCTAACAGCAGTTCACTTCCCAATGACCTGACCTGATGTAATCTCCTTATCACAAGACCCATCCCAAGACTCATCACTGATGACCCACAGCTGACCCATCACAAGAAGCCCTTATAAACAGAAGACCACTGACATCCCCTAAACTCTGCTTGAGGTCTCACTCAAGCCCCAAATGACCAGGTTCAAATTATCCCACTTTGGACACATTACATGAAGAAACAGCTCTCCTGAAAAGGCTGGGAAATATGGGAGGAAAGAGTAGAAGAAGACAACCAATAGCAAGATGGATGCACCATTGGGAGTCATGAAAGACCAGGTTAACCACAGATTGGCATAAAGAATATCTATCTATCTGGTCTTTAGGAGTTGATAAGGATTTGATGGCTCATAGTTAAATAAGGGAAGGATCAGTTTAAGCCTAGCAAGAAACAAACAATAAAAATAGAAGGGTATCAAAAGAATGGATATTCTGACTTAGTGTCAGAAAAAGTAAAAAAAAAAATATGGTTCCTTAATTTTCAGCTCTGGTTTCAGCAGTTTCAGTTCTCACCACCCACCAGCCCACAGGTTGAACAGAAAGTTGTAGGCAATAGTCCAAATGTTTTAAACATTCTCATTAGAATATTGAAAACCTACTGCCAAGTTTTGGTATTTCTAATAAGCTGGTGCTTTGTTTTGTTTTCGTTTGCTTGTTTTCACTGAAAAATCATATACGGCAATACAAAACTAGCTGGAATAAATTAAAGAGGCCACAACAATTAAAATAATATTGTGTTGGCTTGCATTTCAGAGTTATTTTTTTTAAATCTATTGTAAAAGTGTTGCACAACATTCTAGAAAATTGAGCTTGAAGTGCTCCCCTGTTGCTAATAAAGTCAGAAATGTATTGCCAGTGCCACATAATGCATTTCTGAGCCTCTTAAAGAATGGCATATAGGTCTTCTGTATAATGTAAACAAGGACCTTCAATAATCACATGGAATGCTACTTCTGTGCTTTGGAAAGAATACAGAGCAGGATTCAAATTAAAATCCAAATCCCTTTAGCAAAATAATTCCACAAATCATTCTGAATAAATTATACATATAAAGAAATGGCAGCTCCAGATTTTTTTTCTTTTATATAGCATACCTCCAAATGCATAATTGATAAATTGATACAACTTAAGTATTTCTCTTTAAAATTGTACTTTTGAAAGAAATACTGTCATACCTATTTTACTTCTTTAATTATGCTTAAATAGGAAGCTAGTTCAGGTTGTTCTCATCTTTTTTCTGATTAGGATGGGAATATCTTGGGATGTTTGTTCCATGAAAATAGGCTCAGCATTATTCAGGCAATGCCTGAAAATCACACATCATTAGATGGAAATAAGTGGCAATTAGCATTATTTAGGAAAAATTTCAAAGTTTCTTGTGATGAAATATGATACTCTCTGTTCTGTATACAGATAGTTCTCACTTATGGGCACAATTGGTCATATCAGATAAATTACCAACACTATTTTTTATCATCATTTTTTAAAAAGTATTATAAAATTGGATTGCTGATTTCATAAGCACTTTTTAAAAAAGAAATTTTATATTACACATATTTCTGAAATTAGTATGACACCCACATATTGTTTTATGCAATGAATATTTTAATTATTTTAACTTGCTTTTTTCATACAGTTTTTCAAACAGAATAGTGAATTATATGTAATTTGAAATAACCCCAAAATAACATCAATATATCTTTATGATTTGTTACTTGTCTATTTTTCTATGTGAAATTCACTTAGATTATTTGCAGCCTCTATGAATGTATAGTCTGAAATTCATTTTTCAATAATTTAAAGCAACAATGTTGCTTTAAAAACAGCAATAAAATAAATCTGAACAACTTGTTTATTTATACACACACACACACACATGTATGTATGTATGTATGTATGTATGTATGTATGTATGTATGTATGTATATGCATTTATAGCATAGGTCTGGAAGTAATATTTTTAATTAACTCATTTTTATGCCTGCCCAAAGGGCATGCAATAGTATGTTTAATTCATCATGTTTTGTTTGTATATTAATAAAATGAATTGTTTTACATAAGTAATAGCTATGGTTTAGATATTGTGTCTAATTAATATACATATTTAGAAAATTAGCAATTTGAAAGTGAATTTTGTGGTCAATATTAAAATAAAAGCTACATGACTGAATTCAACAGTCTCAAGAATGTCTATTGATTTTTTTTTTAAAAATTGTTAATTGTCCAATGAATGTAACCTATCAAACATTATATATAACACTTGTGAAATCTTGTCAAGAAAATTGAAGAGAGAGATAAACAGACAAATAGACATACATTTCTTCCTTTTTGAATAATATAGCTAGATTTAAAACTTTAACTGTTCATGCACCCAAGAGCACAACTGTGCAGAGATCTCAGCATAATGGAACCTTTGCAGTTTAAAAAAAGTAGAACTATTTAATGCAACAATAAAATCCCTGGTTGAAAAATATCACAGGGATTGCTTTTCTGACCCTTTTCTCAAGGTCAGAAGGAGAGCACTGATGGATCTCCTTAGAGAACACATTTCCTCGCCTTGCTGTTGTCGTAAGAAGCTGGAGACTTTACATCAATGATGTTCTCACCAAATCAATGTTCTTCAGCCTGCCAAATCCATGCTCTCATTTCACACTATGAATGTAAATAAAATGGAAGACACTGCAACACTCACTGCATCATTCTACTGTATTACCCTTCAGAGTAAGGAATATTATGTAAAGTGCAGAAACAGAAGGAGAAATAGAAAACAGAATTAATGATATGGCATGGCATGAGACAAGGGGAAATGAGAGGAAATACATCATTGCACCAACTTCAGCAATTTCCATACATTTTGACTCTTGCAAACCACTGTGGCTTCTATTATGTCCATATGCTAATTTGTGTATAGCAATAGCAATAGCACTTAGACTTATATACTGCTTTACAGTGCTTTACTGCTCTCTAACCAGTTTACACAGTCAGCATATTGCTCCCAACAATCTGGGCTGTTATTTTACCAACCTCGGATGGATGGTAGGCTGAAATGAGCCTTGAGCAAGTGGGGATCGAACCTCTGACAGTCATCAGAATTAGCCTGAAATACTGCATTCTAACTACAGAGCTTTATTCTTTACAAATTCTCACATTCTTTAAAACTTCTCTCTCAGCAACTCCATCCAACCCTGTTTCCCCTTCCTCTCAACCTTTTTGCTCTTCCTTTATTTTACTGTTATATAATCAAGCATTCTTTCTGTGCAATCAAACCTACTCAGCATATTTCTCTTTTATTGGTCATTTGGTTTACTATTCAATCCACACACTTTCAGCAACCATTATTATTGACTCCATTTCTTCCATTTTAGCACACACACTTCTTAAGAACCCCATCCCTGATGTATTTAGTGTTTATCCTGGCATATGCAGCTCTCACATCTATATCACATGCTGGCTGGAATTTTGTAAAGAAACACATTTCAAATACACTTGAAAACAAGAAATATAATATATGCAGTACAATATATAACAATATATAACAAGGAATATAGTCCAGCATTTCTTTTTAAGTGAATACACTGCATTTATTATTTAGAATAACATTTATTCACAATTTATTCAATAGACAATGTGAGAGACAGGAGGGAGAATGTTTCTTTTAAAATTGATTATTTGACTATTTTAGAGAAGATCCTCACACAGTCATCAATAACATATAAACTATATAGAAAGCATGAGAAACCTTGGACTGGAGGCCTGAGTTAACCTGATGATTTGTTGTCAGGTATTCCAGCAGCTCCCTTTCTCTCAAAAAGAACTTATATCCTTTCCTTTTATTAGTTACAAGTTGGAGAGATAAGCAGCCCAACATATTTGGCAGAATGTTTTTTGCAGAAAGAATTAGGAAATTATCTATTTCTTTATAACATATACTGATGGCTCTGGCAATGTAAACTTAGAACCTGATTAACTTTCAACTGGATTTCAGCATTATGATCACTTGAAAATGGCATGGTTAGTTAGTAGAGGATGGGCAAAACAGAGTGCAGTCAGGGATAGCCGTTGCTATGGCCTACTTGGATAGAGATAGTCTCATGACAATAATCCATGATCTAGATTATTACATAAATCCAATGTGTTATACTTGGGACTATCAGTACTCTCTGGAACTGGACCACACAAACACATTGCTCCAGTTCTTTGTGATTTTTCACTGGCTTCCAATTAGTTTCTAGTTCAATGTAAGATTTTAGTTTCAACCACTAAAACCTTTCATGGCTTGCGACCACGTTATCTGGAACAATGCCTTTTCCTATATGTTCCTACTCATTCTGTGAGATCATTTTTAGGGGGCCTGAATATATTTTGTACTAAATCCATTTTAATGTTTAATTAATTGCTTTAAACTAACAGAATTTGGTTATTTGCATTTAGAAACTATCCCAGTTGGACTGACGTGAGATAGTGCACAGTTGGTTGACTGATTTGGCCACCAGTCAGCTTCTAAGCCCAATTCAAAGGGCTAGCTGTCACCTCCAAACTCTATACAAAGAACAGGATACACCTGAGATGTCCTTGCCAAGTATGACTTACACTCATCCGCTTCAAACATCAAGGGAAATCCTGCCACAGATTCCTGCCCCATGGGTCAAGGGAACCTGAACCAGGAAGCTAATATTCCTAGAAATAACTCCCGCTTATTATGAAATATGCTTCTTCTAGAGGTGTGCTGGCCTCTGTATTCTTTTCATTCAGGGAGGCCCTTAAAGTGTTTGCATTGGAATCTTTTAAATGTTGAAGCATTTTGTCTTGTTTGCTCAAGCGTGCTATCCCACAGCAGTCCAATTGGGACAGTTTCTAAATGCAAATAACCAAATCCTATTAGGTGAAAGCAATTAATAAGCCTACATTAAAATGGACTATACAATCCAGTACAAACCCCTGAGCAGTTCTGTTTCCTTCTTTCTTTCTTTTTTTCAGCTGATGGAACAGATCAACACATCAGAAATATTAATAATCAAGATTCCATTCCTGGAATGGAAAGGATAAAAGACAACTTCTTCCTAAATACATATCTTAAAGGACATCTAATGCTGGCTGGAGAATTATGGGAGTTGAAGTCCACACACTTTAAAGTTGCCGTGGTTAAGAAACACTGCTCTAGATCATCCTTTAAAGCACGGGTGTCAAACTCAATCATGTCACATGACATATCGTGACCCATCGTGACTTTTTGCCTTTGCGAAGACGGGGTGGGTGTGGCCTGCACATGACACATCCGGCCTGCAGGTCGTCAGTTTGACAGGCCTGCAAAAGGAAAGCCTTTCTGGTAGACATTTCAATGTCATGTCATTGGAATTCCAACCATGCAAAGTTTCAATTAAATCTGATAATGGCAACTAAAAGAAGCAAACTGTTTAAGAGTGGTTGTGCCTGCTTCCAATTATGAAAAAGAAATAACGATATTCTGCCTCTAATTCCACTTAGCACTGGCATTAATTATTACATTCTAGGATTGTGATTTATGTAGATTGCTGGTGATCGTTTAAAATCATGTGGAACTAATTGATTCACATAAAAAGGAATGTTTGTCCATATTTGTAGGATGCAGTCATGTTATCTTTCCTCCTCCCTGAAACTGATGAACAAATATTTAATGTACAAACACTGTCATTTGGGCATTGAATTTCATGTGACTAATGCAAAGGGTCATACTACTTAACTGTTGCAAATTTTAGCCCGTGAAAGCCTTGACATAAGAAATTGCAATATTAAACCCATAACGTTCAGATATTCTCTTGGTCAGCAGATCATATTTCATGAGGTATGAGGATTTTTGCATTCTGAAAATACTCAATTTCCAAAGTAATTGGTTGGGGAATGGAGAAAAAGCTAGCAGAAAAATGAATAATGGTTTGAACTGACATTTGTAGGAAAAGGTACCTAATGTCTAGATCTGGATCATGTTCTACTAAAAATAACAAAGAGTATTTATTTAAAAGGGAATTTTGTTCATTTGAGATGATGTGGTCCCAGAATGGCATGGAATTAATAATACTAAGCCTTACTTGAAAGGGGCAGGGGAGGGGGGAAGCCTTAGATAAAATATATCTGAAATACTATGTTGTCTGAGCTGAAAGATGCATGGCCTGAGACCTTTATCTTCTCCCACTCTGTAGCCTTCCCAAATTTCTAGAATAGATTTTGAGTATATCTGGGGGATTAAAAACAAATAGGAATTCAAAGAATTGGGAAGGACCCTTTAGCTTATCAACCACCTTGGTGCTGTAATCCACTTAATATATTCATAAGACGTAGCTGTATGAATGCATCCAATGTAAAAAAAATCTGTTGTATGTCTGAAGAACTGGTTTAGTATCAGAATGCTTTTACTATTAGGAAGTTTTTCTAGCATTCAGTCAGAATCTGCCCTCCTAAAGCAAATTGTCTGTCGTGGAATTATTTTATTTTTATTTTATTAATTTGCTCACTGATTCTCAGTGACTTTAAGAGGTTTTCTAATTGTTGAAGAAAAAGTCTTGACCTTCTGTGTCACATCATTTCAGATGCCCCAAAAGACTATTATATTACTCCTCAATTATTTTGCTAAATATACTCAGATCTTTCAGACTCTCAGTTTCTCAGTTTCTGATCATCCTTATCACTTTCTCTGAGTGTGATCCTGATTGTTTGAATTCTAATCAGAAATGAACAAAATATTTGAGAAGGGTTTGGCAAATATAGAATTTTTTACAGAACGATTGCTTTGTAAGACACAGAAGCTGTATGATGGGCATCAGATTGATGTGCAGCCTTAAACTGCATTTGACATTTGTGCAATTCTATCATTTTGAAGACTTCACATTCATTATAATCTGTATATCAGGGGAGTCAAACTGGCAGCCTGTGGGCCAGATGTGTCATGAGTAAGCCACGCCCACCCCAGCTCTGTAAAGGGGGAAAATGTGACACTGTGAGTTTGACACACGTGCCATATATAATGAATTGCTCTCCCGATATATTTTTGACATTTAGCAGCACATATAAAACTCGTTCTGTCTCTCTCATTCTCATCAGTCCTGAGGTTCAGAGGTAGGTCTCTTTCTCCTGATGTTTCAGCCAACAAACTTTTGCCCTTTCTTTACTGGCTCTTGAAGTTCTCTGACATTTGTTTCTTATTTACCAAATGGCTGTTCCTGCTGTGAAAATCAGAATTCATTTCACCTTCACTTTCAACACAAGGTATCTCTCTGACTGTGCATATGACTCTTTCTTAAGTAAAGATATTTGCATTTGTTTTCATTAAAGTTCAAAATATTTTATTCACTTTATTCAATACTCCCAAGAGTGCACTCTTTGCTAAATTGAAAATATCTTTTCCATCAGTGGAGCAGGGTTTTTTAGTGGGTAGCAGAACATTATTTTGATTTCAAAGCATATTCCAGCTGCTTTGAGATCTTTCAAAATCTGGGTTCACATCTGTTACTAGAAACTAGATTCCTCCTTTCCTGTACTAAGCAAATCATTTGTTCTTCATCCATAATATCTCTTCTACTTTTCAGTCAAACCACTAACATCCTCTGACTACCAACAATGGCCAATAAAATCATTTTTTCCACCAAAACCATGTGACTTGGAGTAATGACATAAACTCAGTCATGTTCACTTCAGAAAGGAATATAACACAATAACCTAGAAAGGACAACCACCATATTACTAATTATAGATCAGAGGTAGCCCGGATTATGAGAAGTCTAAACATTACATGTTTATTAGAATATAATTATTCTTTTTAATAAGCCATTTCTATATATATTAATTATTTGACCTATTCAGAGACTATATATTATTCTGTTTTTATTGGTTTGCTCAAACACTAGTTTTGAAATTTAGAAATTTAATAAAATTAAAGAAAAAACACCCTACAATATTAGATTTAGGATTATGAGACCGTCTTTTGTAGGCTTGTTTAGGAGAATGATTAGTACTATTATGCTTTTGTGAATTGTATAAATGATTTCAGTAATACTTTGCCAAGAAAAGCTATATGTTTTAATTCTGTCAATTGATGTAAACCAATTTTTGTAGTTTTATTTTAAAAGCTCTTTTCCGTGGCATCTTCCATTCTTAGCAGTACAGTAGAGACAGGAAGTGGAATTACCGTATCCTTGATCTTCCATTTCAGCTAGAATTGATCCTCTGCTCCATTCCGGTTCTATTATTATTAAGTCTGGCCACAATAATTTTTTTCTCTGAGATCACCAGGATATTTTAAATCAAGGCGTGTGTCAGTGTTCCAAGTAATGCACCCATAGAAAGCAGAACTCCTAGGCAGGTAGATTCCTCAAAGAACAATTTATTGGATACATCATATTGGCATAACTGGTGAAAACCGATTCTCAGTGTTCCCATGGTTTTCATCTAATTAAAAAGTGAAAGTTCCCCCTTCCCCCCAGATCATTGGTCATATTGTCCAATAGAGGTGCTGGCAGGTTGCCTGGTTACTCCACTCCTCCTCTTCTCTGCCACCTGTTAGAATGACCTTGGTTCCCACAAGAAAACTTTTTATTTTGACTGCAAACCCGAGTTATCTAATTTCCCCCCCTCCCTTTCTCTCCCTCTGCCTTGCGGTAGCCATGAAGCCTCAAAGATGACCTCATCCAGGTTCGCTTCGGGGTTGACAGTGTGATCAGTATTCCTTCTTCTTCTTCTTCAGAAAGGTGACTGTATAAAAATAAAGCCAATAATTATAATTTTTTCTTGAAAAATCCAGAATCTCAACTGCATTTAGAACAGAATGTCACGTTTCCTACATTTGTGTATCAGTGGGCTAATGATAACATCTTTAAGGGATCAACCTCAATCCTCAGTTTATTTACTTATCAGTCATTTAATTCACTGACTACTGAAGAAGTACATAATCTATCAAGTGGTGCTCAGGCTTTATTACAAAGCTGGCAGATCGGCATATTTTAGTTTCTGAACTAAAGTCGGAAAGAGAGATCCCCGCCCTCTGCTTTGTGGCTAAGATTGGCCACTTTTGCTAGAGAAATAGAAATATCGCACCGTTTCAATTATTGAAGAAGCTATACATTAGTTATTTCCAAATAGCTCTTCAAGCAGACATCGATGCATTTGCATGACTTCCTTGAGCTTTTAGAGATGTAACAAAACATGTTTACTTGTCAAAACCTGAATTCATTCAGGCTAAATATGGCAGAGCAGAAGCAATGACATTTCTTTGCTTGTTAAAAAAAAATAAATAAAAATTAGCACATCTATCTGTATGTGAAGCTCATAAGTAATGGCTTCAGTACAGCTCTTACTATGTTCCTAGCAAAGGAAATGAAAGCCAGAGGATATATTTTTAGGAAAAAAATTATAGCATATGAAAATCAGAGTGAAATTGTAATTATTTCACTTATTCATAATTTTAGAAATTTATTAAAAGTAGTATTGGCTTACAAATAGTCCTGGTGTTACAACCATTCATTTAATGGCCAAGTTATGATGGCACTGAAAAAAGTATGACTGGTCCTCGCAGCATCCCTATGATCATGTGATCAGATTTGGGGCACCTAGCAACAGGCATGTATTTACAATGATTGCTGCATCCCAGGGTCATATGGTCACTGTTTGCAATCTTTCCAGCCAGCTTCCAACGAACAAGTCAATGGGAGAAACTGAATTTGCTTAACAACTGTATTTAACAACTGCACTGAGTTGCTTAACAACTGTGGCAAAAAAAAAGATTGTAGAATCAGCACATCTCACTTAATAGCCCCTTGCTTACCAATCAAAATTCTGGTCCAATTGTGGTCATAAGTTGAGGACTAGCAGTAATTTCCATCAATTGTTCATGACATTGGAAAACAGATGCTAGTGTCAACGTTCCATCTAAGTTCCAATAAATCACTCAGCACTCAGATAAGAATTAATTCAAGTAAGAGTTTATTAAAAGAACCATGTTGGCACATCTGGGAAAACCCTGAATCTGAAGGCCCAGGTTTTTCCCCACCCAAAAGAGAAATTCAGAACCACCGTCTTTTGCCCATCATGCTTCCCCCCTTCCGGTGTCCAAGTAAGTATCCTAAAACAAACAAAATACAATTGATTAACACACTTAATCCTAACAACAACCCCTCTTGTATCCTCCTCGAGGATCCTGAGGTTTATTCAGAAAATTTTCATAGAACTCTTTAACCAAACGATCAGCATTCATATCTCCACTCTTTACCCAAGTGGCTTCAGACAAAGAATATCAGACAAAGGATATCCTTTCCAATGAACCAAGTATTGTAATTTTCCTCTAAACATCCTGGAATCTAAAATTTTCTTCACTTCGTAAAGCTTTCTTCACATTCAACCACCTCTGTCAGAAATTACTCTCTTAGGAATTCCATGTAAACGATAAATATGCTTCACAACATTCTTGCTAACTTCTTAGCTGAAGGTAATCCGTTACAAGCAACAAAATGTGCTTGCTTAGAAAACAAATCAATCACAGTCCATATCACAGTATTACCACCACTCTCTGGAAGTTGTACAATAAAATCCATCGCAATCTCTTCCCAAGGTTGAGGTGGGTTAGCCACCTGTTGCAATAGTCCTGGAGGCTTCCCTGTCCTGTGCTTTCTGGTTGCACAGGTAGAACAAGTCTTTACATAATCATCCACATCCAGCTTCATCTTTGACCACCAAAACTGCCTTCTAGCCAAATGCAAAGTCTTCAAAAACCCAAAATGACCCCCCAGACGAGAATCAAGACTTCGTTTCAATATTAGTAATCTCATCAATGCAGGAACATACAGTTTCTATCCCTTCCAAGCCAGACCCTCTCTTAATGTTAAATCTGGTTGGTTCTCCTTGAACCACAGGTCAGCCAGCAAAGCAGCTTTCAATTCCTGTTGCAACTTTTCCTCAGGAGCTTCAATTTTACGTTGCTGAGATCTTGTGATCACTTGGGCTGACAATTCTTTTTCTGAAATCATTGGATGTACAACTTGCTCCCTCTGATTGTCCGCGCCCTTCTGAGTTACCTTCTGCTGGACTGGGTCCTTCCTTCTGGCTCCGGCAGCTCGCTCAGCTGCAGCCACTTTCATTTCTCAATCCAGTTCCTCCGAAAGAGGGTATAGAATCTCCTTCAGAGGTCAGTTGGGTTGAAGGGCCAACGCCTCGTCAAGCAGAGATTTCTCCTCCATCTTCCCCGAGTCTTTACTGCCACCCATGTCTGGGATGACAGACAGGGCTCAGGACCCCGAACAGTCCCTGAGATTGGGGAGCTGCCAAAATTTTAAAAGGAGATTCAGGTTACTGTCAGCGTTCCATCTAAGTTCCAATAAATCACTCAGATAAGAATTAATCCAAGTAAGAGTTATTAAAGAAACCATATTGACACATCTAGGAAAAACCTGAATCTGAAGGCCCAGGTTTTTCCCCACCCAAAAGAGAAATTCAGAACCACCTTATTTTGTCCATCATACGTCACATTCCCCAGTCATAATTGTTACCCATCATTCCATCTTCCATCTTGGCACTCCTCTTCCAGGTGCTGCATCTACTGTCCTTGACATTCTTAGAA
>JANHFL010005450.1:43495-53557 GCA_032468155.1 Oxyrhabdium leporinum
TTGCCTACCTTATTTCCAGCTCCATTGCATTTCTTTCTCCTTCTCGCCATCGTGTGCAGGGAAATGAAAGTTTCCCTTAAAAAATGTTCAATCAATTCAAACTTCTCACGAAAGGAAAAGATCTCGTGAAGTTGGAATTGATTGAGTGAGTTTCAAGAAGGAGAAACACTATGGAGCTGGAAATAAGGTAGGCAAAGAAATGCTTGGAGAATTGGGGGAAAGCTAGGGGATCTGGGGGGTGAAAGCTCCATGGCATCGGGCTGCAATGGCGAAATGGGCAACGGAGCAGCCAGTGCGAGGGAAGCGGGCTTTTCCTTTTCTCCTGGTCCTTGTCGTTCCCTCATGCCGGCCTCTCCTTTGCAGCGCAGCAGTCCACCCTGATGAACCCAATGGTGAGTTCCATGGTGCCTAAGCAGGGGCCGGGTCACCACCCTGCCTGTTCCCGGAGCTTGCCTGCCTCCGGCTGCCGGTATCGTAAAGGGACAGGCTGAAGCTGATCCCAGCTCGGTTCTGGATGGCAAAGAGGTGATGGCCGGAGGCCCTTTGCTCCAACGAAAAGCAGTGCCAAAAGTCTCCAGCCATCACTTCTTTGCCAGCACTAGAAGCCTCCAGCTGCCATTCCCAGCTCCGTTCCGGGAGGCAAAGAGGTGATGGCTGTAGGTCCTTTGCTCTGGCAAAAAGTGGTGCCAGAAGCCTCCAGCCGCCACCTCTTTGCCTTTTTTCCCGACTAACCTTTAGCATCACCATCTCTACAGCATCGGTTATGTGTCTGGATGGGCGTGGCCAACTCAACGTCACTCACAGCAAGGTGCCACCACCCCACCTTGCCGTGAGTGACGTTGAGTTGGCCATGCCCACTTAGTCACATGACCTCTCCACCAAGCCACACCCATAGAACCGGTGGTGGAAAAAAAAATAGATTTTACCACTGAAGTGGATGATCAAACAAATCAACACATCTGAGGCACAAATGACCATACCCAAATTATCTTACTTTGGACATCTTATGCAAAGACTTAGCTCTCTAGAAAGGACTCTAATTCTAGTAGAGATGGGAGGAAAAAAATAAGAGGACATTCAGTAGCTAGATGGATGTATTCAGTTCCAATCCACCACTGGAAGACTTGAAAAACCAGGTTAGGGATAGATCATCATGGAAAAAGTCTATTTATGTGGTAGCTAGGACTTGGCAACTGTTTCATGTACATTATAAACCTGTGACATCAGAGTAAAAATAGATTGACATGCAGAATGACATATTTAATGAAGTGTTAAAACTATAAAAGAGGTTAGAAAAAAGAAAGAAGTGAATCCTACAGAACTGAGCCCTATATCATTTGATGTAACCTTTGTGAGAGCCAACTACGTTATGAATGAATCCCATATCCGTTGACTGAGGAATAAAGAAAATTGAATTCAGTGAGATTAATCTCTGAGTAGACAGATATAGATACTTTTAATTTCAATTGATATAAAGCTGGGTTTGAAACTTGTATTTTAAGTGACCTTTGATAAAGTCCCCCAGTTTCTAGAAATCATTGTATAACTAACTTCAATATATACAATGTACTATAAAATGAATAATAATACTGTTATATTCTACATAATTGTTATAGGAGAAGGTAATTTATACACTGTGCTTTGAACACTTCTGTGCTATACAAACACTAGATAGTATTAGTGCTGTTTAAAATCTTATTCTTATATTTTTCTCTGTATCTCCAGATATGTAACAATTCAGCAGAGTATATGCAAGTGAAAAACTCTTCTGAAAGAGAGAATTGATATGGAAAAGAGTAAGAATAAGAGGAATTCTCTTCAGTATTTAGTTGCCTTGCCAACAATGAATCTCCATAAATTTCACCACCTTAAAAGTTATTGTAGTATATTCTTTTGTCACGTAGCATAATGACTCTAGCAATTTTTTTTTTTAAAAAACCAAGACTCTTTGTGAGAGCCTGTAATTAATCATTTAAAGAACTGATTAACTTCACTGGTGTAATCTGCTAACAATTACACACAGTATCTCAAAACTGAAGCATTAATTACACTGTACATTGAGACAGACAGTAATAAGTATATCAAGTAGCTTTGCATATTAGAATCTTTCTTGTTCTTTTGTTTAGAGAAATCCTAAGCATGCTTATTCAGAGATACTCTTACTCACTAATATTTACTTGCGGGCAAGTTTGCACCAAACCCTCAAATCAGTTTATAGTTCAATTAAACTAAAATATCTGGATTTTGAAAGATTCCCACTCTTAATGGTTACTCACATATGATTTATTTTCAAGTAACCAGCCAAGCTCATTAACTAGTTATAGTAAAGAACCTGGATTTGCCCCAGTGAATCCCTTGATCTTGTCAGATCAAATCTTATCTAGAACTCAGACTCCAGATAGTGTTTCAGATATCCACAAATACTTCTTTCACATCTTTAAAAAAAAATCCCTTCCACCTTGCTCTAAGATGTGGAGGTGCCCTTATGTATTCCCACTTCACAACCTCAAAGTCATAATTGCATGGAGTATCATTAGACAGCTATCCAGAAAAACTGTGGTCCAAAATGAATTTTAGCCTCTTGAAGAGACTAAAATGCTAGCAAATTGGAATCAACATTCCAGGAAACATGTTGACTTTAAATTGTTTACTGAAGTCAATTCAAGTATGAGATGTAATCCAGAATGTGATTTCCTCTCACATTCTTCAGTTCAATTCATAAACATCTCTTCAAGTTGTTTATGCTAGCCTCCCTTCCCTCAGCACCTAACTATCCACATAGACTTCTATTGGTTCCTCATTTCCTGTAATGGTATGTGGAAAGACCTTGGGAGATGGGTGAAGAGATATTGCCTAGGGGTAAGAGACAACATAGCCCATAGTTGAATAGTGGACTGGGCGAGAGGCTTAGGAGGGATTGTCCCTAGTTTCTGGGACTGTAGAGATAGCAGGAAAATTGTACTTTCTGGCTTGCAAGATTTTGTTAATGTAGCTGTACAATAAAATAAAATTGGTTTGTGTGGTTGTGTTTCCTATCTAGTCTACGTATCTGGTAAGGCTGGCACTTTCCCATCTCCTTTCCAAGGCCTTCTGCTTGTTTTATCCAATATATGCCACTTCCATGGCTCCCATGTGTATTCCTCTCTGTCCCACATTGTTTTTCACAAATTCTTTTTGATTGGTTTCAAATATAAATTTAAAAAGCTACTTTCTCTTGTCCCAGAAAGCATTGCTTATCCCAATTTATCTGCAGAAGCAGAGCCTCTCCTGAATTTGACTGAGATTAAAGATAAAGATGTTTGACTCTAGGGGGAAGTGCTCATCTCTGTTTCTTAGCTGAGGGAGCCATCATTGTCCAAAGAGAGTCTAGGACAACTCACCAACTCTTGTGGGATAACTTGCTGCAGGACAATTCAATGCTGTATTAGTCATTTCATTCAGTTACTTTTATTATTGGTGACCACGTTTTCATCGGAATTATTGTAACTCTTATATTTCTGAATTGATTTCATTTTATTATTATTGGCCATGGTTCTGTTGAAATTAATGTTTGTATTTGTTGAATTGTCCTGTGGCAAGTTGTTCCATGGTGAGATGGCCATGGTGAGTTGGCCACAGCAAGTTGGTCCATTCCTGTCTGAACACCCTTTCCATGGTCAGCATGACTACACAACGAGGTGCATGGAGCACTGTTACCTTCCTACCAAAGTGGTACCTATTTATATACTCACATTTTCATGCTTTCAGACTTCTAAGTTGGCAGAAACTGAGGCAAGTAATGGGAGCTCACCCCATCTTTCAGTGCTTGGGTTCACAACCCAAGCTGTCAGCTTTTCAGCTGATAAGCTCAGCTGTTTAACCACTGAGCCATTGCACTGATATTACAGGGCCAGAAGTTGCCCCATAATATGGTACATTGCTGCCTACCTTGAACATTTTCATCTTAGCATGACATCCCTCCTCAGGGCAAACCACAGAGTTTTTTTCCAGTTTGGGATGCAACACCAATAATTGCGTGAGATGAGAGAGTTCCTTGATGGGATGAAGCCATGACTAGGTACCTGTAATTGTAACAAGGTATTTCTGTATCAGTGGCATTGTGGCATTGTGACCATCACTCAGGAATGATTTTAAGCTGTCATCACAGCTGCAACAGCATTTCACTGCTTGTATTTTAAATCCAGTGCTCTGGACTGGGTGGAATGCTTTGGTCAACCCCATTTTCCTGTTCTTGTAATCCCACTGTGGTTATGTGAATTTCTGGGGACCAAATAAAGAATAGCCACTGTGTCAGCATAAGGAACTTGGGAGACAGAGAAGTATTTTCCCACAGAAACACTAGCAATTTTTCTTCCATTCCTTTTTAAGAGGGGAAAGGGCTGTGCTTTTAAGAATGAAACTGAGGAAGTATGATGAGGCACTCAGCAAATGGACAGCATTCAAACAATGATTAGCTGGCCCAAATGTCCTTTTTCAAGAGACAACTGTACTTTTTGGGTTTTCTTTGAAGACATTTGGCTTCTCATCCAAGAATCTTCTTGGATGAGAAGCAAAACGTCTTCCAAGAAAAACCAGAAAGTCAACTTGCCTCATGAAAAATCACTTTTGGGACAACCATGAGCTGGATGACTGAGAATCTCCATAGACAATGATTAGCTGTTTTTTTAATTTCTGAGCTGCTAGCCAAAAACAGTTGTAGACTTGCAAACATGTAAAATCCCCATGTTCACGGCATCTCCATGTCAGCAAATAGTAAAACAGTCCAGGTGAATCCCGGATGTGTTTTAAAATTGAATCAGAAGAGTTCAAAAGCGAAAAGAGGTTATCGGTAGTTCCTCTCAGCAGAAATGTATCAACATGTTCCTATCATATAACATTGGTCTGGTTAATATCTGTCCCATTTCACCCCACTTTTTGCTTTGTCCTCCTTCAATGGATTCTCTTTTCAAGAGGAGCAGAAAACTTTAAAAAAACATACATATTTCAACTTGTTTTTGTAGCAATATTGGGTAGGTGGAACTGGCTTGTAGTCCCCTCAATTATTAAAGATATTTAGCTTTTACAACCATTCCACTCTTAATGGAACTTACTGTTCTTCTCTCCAGACTGAGAATTATGCTAAATATTGTTCCACTGCAAAAGTACTATTATGCAAAACCTGGTTATTATTAGGTTACCAAATGTCTTACTTTGGCAGAAGCTAAAATTTAGAGATCACATTATGCTAAAGCCAAGCCTATGCTATTCTTTTGTATAGCTGTGTGTGTGCTATAGATTGCATTTCTCAACTTGTCAAAATTAAGATGTGTGGACTTCAGCTCCTGGAACTTTCCAGCCAGCATGCCAATTGAGGAATTATGGGAGTTGTAGTACACATATCTTAAAGTTGCTAAAGTTGAGAAATACTGCTGAAAATTATTGTTTCTCTTGAGTAGGCAAAGACATTATTCTCCTTCCATTTAGAGCAGGGAGAGGTGACAATTTTACACCTCAAAGGTAGTAAGACACAATGTGCATTGATTCAAGGACCAAGTGCTTATGTGGATATCATAAAGACCCAAATGACTCCCAGTCTGCCATAATTATGCACAAAAATACACATAAGTAGCTTCTCCAACTTTCTGTTTCATATAACCTTTTCCCGAATATAAACAAGAAATAATAAATACATACAAATATTATTTCATCCATCTTCTCTCCATTCCTTTTCCTTATTTCAGCATGCAGATTGGAAAACTGTTGTCCCCTTTTCCTTCTTACACACTGATACCATTCATGTGTCTTCTCATTAGCCATCCAGTTAGTGCTGAGAATTATCTCTCCTAATATCAATCAAATAGGTGGAGAAAGTTTGCTATTTAAAAGGAGACCACAGTGTGCAGCATCACTCATCCTTGAACTCATCCCAGAAGATTTCCAAACCAAAAATAGGCTGGAAATGTTGGTCCTGTTCACTTCTGGACTAGAAAAAAATGTCC
Organism: Oxyrhabdium leporinum; assembly: GCA_032468155.1. Lineage (NCBI taxonomy): Eukaryota > Metazoa > Chordata > Lepidosauria > Squamata > Cyclocoridae > Oxyrhabdium > Oxyrhabdium leporinum. Next base: position 49,474 of record JANHFL010005450.1, read on the forward strand.
TAGAGACATAAACAATGTGGATCTATTCTAAAGTACAATATGGGAAATTACATACAGAGAAGATGATTGTATGGATGGATGGATGGATGGATGGATGGAGAGAGAGAGAGAGAGAGAGAGAGAGAGAGATATCTTTTCTCACAAAGCCATTTAGTGTAGCCCTGAAATTATCTTTCTCCACTGCTATCATTTTATTGATGAACGCTGAATAAATATATTTCCCTGTTCAAATATTTGTATGGAAACTTATCATCAAAATTAGCCTTCAAACCCTTTGTTTATTCTTAAAAACTAGGAAATAGACTGAGGAATTCAGCTGTATGCTAGGTATTTTTAAGGAATAATAATGTTATTATTAGTGGTAGGGATAGACCTATTTTTGCCTTTTTTTAAAAAATATCTGGAAGGTTAAGGGGCAGAACCTTTGTCTGATCCCACACAACCAACTTTCTTTCCACGGTATTTTGTATTTATAGATATATTATAGGTAGTCCTCAACTTACAACAGTTCATTCAGAACCAGAAAAAGAAAGTACTTCTTCACAGAATACTTTTTTTTTTAAACCATGGAATTTACTACAATAAAATAGCCATGAATGATTCCTGGATAAAATCCCTTTTGGAAGTGTTTTGCCCTTGCCTTTGCCCTAGGGCTAGGAGAGAGTGACTGGCCCGAGGTCACTCAGCTGGTTTTGTGCCTAAGGCAGGACTAGAATGCACAGTTGCCCAGTCTCTAGCCTGGTACCTTAATCACTACACCAAACTAGATTTCTGAATAAAAAGTTTGATGGTTACAAAGGGAATTGGACTTATCTATGACAGATCAGACTAGTTACTATTATGTACATGCAAAGCTAGATACTATTTTCTGACTTCCAGGCCAACAATGGAGGAGGACATTTGTTAATTTGCAACTCCTTAATCATTGTATGGCACAAAATACTGAAGCTAGTCAAGCTTTGGATGAAACAGGAAGAATATTGTTTTTGTTATTACAATTGAAGGTAATGGGACTTTTGTCTGGGAATCTTCTCCTCTAAAATTTAAAACAACATTTCTATTCTCCTCTTATTCTCCTCTTGTCTTAAATCAACATTTTTATATCAGTAGATTGCAAGTGGTTACTAGAGAAATTGCTCTGCGTAAAATATTCTGTTCTGTAGGTTGCATAAGGTGCATAACTGGTACATATATCGAATTCCAGGTACAATGAAGTGTGCATATCCTTTCAAAGGTACAGTATAATTTTGTTTATTCATGTCAGAAGCATCACAATTACAATAAGGCATGCTATATGACATAAAATTTAAAATTTAAAATATAAGATTAAAATATGTACAAGTTAAACAGATCTTGCCCAGAAACTGGCAAGATTAATTAAGTTCTGTCGCACTATCTTATATGATTCTCAAGAAAGATGAATTACGTAAAGATGAATTACGGTTGGTAAAATGAGGACCCAGATTGTTGGGTGCAATATGCTGACTCTGTAAATGCCTTAGAGAGGGCTGTAAAAGCACTGTGAAGTGGGATATAAGTCTAAGTACTATTGCTAAGTGCTATGTAATAACAAAGTGAGGTTAGGAATTTTTCTCTTTTTATGGATACAGTATCAAGATAGGATACTGCAAATAGAAAGTTCACATCAATTTGGATCACTAAGATCACTACAGATTTCACTGGACTTAGTTTAAAAATTTGACCACAGGTCTTCGAGCAAAGAAAAAACAAAACATGTTATATTTACATTTGAGTTAATTGGCACCCCTAACCATACTCCCCTCTGCTATCCCTCGGAAAGAGGCAGAATCACTTTAAGGTAATTTTTCTATATCATTCTACTTAGGTGAAATTTAAAATATGATATCCAATTTATCAGGGACATATTTTATCATTAAAAAAATACTTGAGAATATATGAGCGAAATAAAGAAGTGGATTTGTAGCATAATATGGTGAGATCCAAAGGTTCTGAAAACTATATTATTTGGTGCTGCTAACTGAAAGTGTTTTAAAGAGTTTGTTAAGAATTGTATTTATTTAGACATTCAGAAAGCAGAGAATTCCAACCAGTGGTTACTTTTTTTGTAAGAATTTTACTATCCATGTAGTAAAATAGTACTATATATGTAAATCTGACATATATATGTAGAAGGATGAATGGAAAGATCTGCTAGAACTAAACAGGTTTAGGTGCAATCTTATGTTACTGGATCCTAATCTCTATTTTAAAAAAAAAGTATATCTTGCAAACTTAAAATTCGACCACCCACTTACCTATAGACTCTTTCCTGGAATTAAACCCAAGTGAACTGAGAATTGCCTAGCTTTTCTGATGTGCTTTGAAAAGTAGGGGGGAAAAGGCAGATTAGGAGGATACTTTTAAGTGGCAGAGATAGAATGAACTGAGCCTTATACTATGAAAGAAGTGAAGGAATGCAAGCCTCCAGCAAGGCTTAGGATCCTCCCTGAAAGCAGGGTAAGAGGGAAAGGGAGAGGAGAAAGAAATTGAAACACTGGCTTCTTGAATAGAGAATTTTATGGAATGTCCTTATCAATGGACAACAATGGGAGTTTATTCATTATTTATGGCTTTGATGTTTATTGGTTTTACATGCTACTTCACTTTAACCAATCCTAAACAGCTTACACTTTCCAGAATGCAATGTGCAGGTTAAAAGTGAGAAGATATGTACATCAGGAACTAGACAACCTCCCACTACCATGGTCACACACTTGGGCAAACATCCGCACCACCACCATTCCTCAAAGGGTCTCTGGAATCTCAGGTATTAACTGACTTCTGGGTTACTAAGAAGGAGAGGGCAACCTTTTGTCTACTGAAGAAGTTGCTTCAACAGAAAGGGCCATCACAGGGAAGGCTCAACCCAGGCAGGGCTTCTGAAAATGATAGACAGGACAAAGGCAGTCGTATCTTCTTGATCTAACCAGATGGAAAGATCCCACTTGTGGCAGGGATCTCACCTAAATCTCAGAGCCAATAGGTTGGAAAAGAGGTAAAGGGCTTTTTTTCTGCCACTTCTCTCCTTCTAAACTGTGGAGTAGAAGATGTTAGGGGAAGGCTAGCTCAGTAGGAGAGCTATTGAGGCTAGCATGTAGAGAGCTCCAGCTTCAAAATAGGACCAAATTTCTACATTCACACTATGGGGGGTGGGGGGGAATGGATTGTCTCAAGATCTAACTTACTGGAGGCATCTACCAACTCTTGAGTTTGGGATAAGAATGTGCAATAGCTGGGTTTGTGCTGGGGTGTATCCTAACATTTTGAAGCAAGCAGCAGCAGATGTAACAGCTATATATATTCAATTAAGAGTAAATTTGACCCAGATAAAACAATGTATAACTACCATGAGAATAGAGGGGGTCTGTCAGTGGGCAAATGTATCTCAATCACGTATCTAGTGCCAGTTAGTCCATTCAGGTACCCCAAAGATAGAGATAACAGGTCACACTTTGCAGTCCTGGCCCAAAAGTTTAACTACATTTCTTGGTTGATTTGTATATTGAAAATATATTAATTTAAAAATTGTAGAGATCTTCAGATTTCCCCCCCCCCCTCTCTTCTAGTTATTTGGTTTTTATGTATCATCACTACTAGTGGTTCTACAATTTCTTATCCACAACCAGCTGTTGCCGATGGTGAATCTGGAAAGACTGGAAATCTGAAAATTGGGTAACTGGGACTGTCTTGACAGAAGACTCCAAAGCCTCAGCTCACTAGACCTGAAGGTTATACTCCCTCCTTCTCCATTTACTTTGCAGTAAGTCTAGTGGGATTCATCTCTAAGCAGAAGTTCCTATGTTAGCTTGCTTGGTCCAAATATCAAGCGAAATCCTTTGTTATCAATCTCTAAAGTGCATCCAAGAAATTGCAATTAGGAACCGACTAGCTTGAGAGCCAGTTTGGTATTGTGGCTAAGGCTGAAACCTGTAGTCAAGCAGCAGCCAGGAGTCCCATCTTAGGCACAAAGCCAGTTGGATGACCAGCCACTTTCTCTATGCTCTAGAAAGGAGACAATAGCAAACTTTCTGAAAATCTTTGCCAAGGAAACTGCAAGAATCGG